>JARYHS010009127.1:0-24997 GCA_031002005.1 Vandiemenella viatica | reverse complement strand
TTTTCTAATGCCACATTAGTATCACCTCTTTACAATTAATGTCAGATATTATAAGCAACGAACTGTTAATTACATCCATTACGTAAATTCTGCTTCTGGTCTGTTACCTATAGGCATTGAATTATATTTTACCATAAAAACAGAACATTTTTTATTTAAAAATGGACGAAAGAACTGGCAAAACATAGATAGCATGTTGCAAAAATAAAATTACCAATAACTACAATATTTTCAGATAACAACGTGACATAGTGTTTTAGCCATGAATATAGAAACACTAAGGATCCCAAATAATAACTCCCTGTTATTCATCCAGAAATGGCCAACTAACTGAAAAGGGGCGCAATTTAACCTACCCACCTTGGTTTTAATACTCATTTTAAATCCATACCAATCAATACTTTTTTCTCATTCAACTCTGATGCTAAAGTGTTGTAACTATGTGTTGAGGTGTTACCACTGGATATTTAAATTGAACTGTAGATGATTTTAATTTTTTCTCCATAGCAAGATACAAAATACAAATCATTACACATAACAATTTTACAATAATTGGTAGATATCTAATGAAACATCATATTATTAAAGACGAAAGGCAGTTTTCATTTCTTGTTAATGAAACAACATGGCATTTTACAATTATAAACAACATAAATATAAAATTTAATTCAAATATGTGGCACAACTATTTCTTTGGATCTGGCTACCTCAAGAGCGATATCCAAAAAACCGTTACTGACTTTTGTATACCAAGTTCGGAGAGGATCACATTGACAGTTATACTTCAAGAACTCAATGATTTTACTATCGTTCAAATAGAAGAGGTGCCTGTTGCCCTTATTGGCATCATCTGCCCCTAGTGTTTTTGATGAGGGTTGTTGAGTGTGGCTTAGGTAGTTGGCATTTACTAGTTGCTTCGACTGAGTTATATTATACATTTTGTTTGATAGGTCTTCGGTTCTTTTTCATTGATTTATGTGCTGGATTCTTACATTTTATGCAGTGAGTATGGATTTTGGCTTTCTGTGGCGTAGTCCTTCGACTTCATACTGTACAAGGTTCCGTATTATTTCATTCTGCGTTGTAGAAGCCTTATTCCAAAAATTTTTAGCTATTGTTTTGTATCTGTCGAATAATGTTGGGGTTCCTGATAGAACATGTAGTTCTTCTGTAGGGAAGTCGAAAGGTAAATGAAGTGCTCGTTTTAGGGCTCTGTTTTGTATGACTTGAAGCCTTTTGCGGTGAGTTTCGGCCAGGTATCCCCAGGGCAGGCATACTCCATGATGGGTCTAATCAGTGCCTGATAGATCTGTATCCCGCAGCGCGATGATAAAGCAGAGTTTCGGTTTAGGATTGGGTATAGCATGCCCATTCTACGCTCGGCCTTGGCTCTGATATCTTTTGCGTGTTGCTTCCAGGTAAGCCGCTGATCCATGTTGACTCCGAGATAGCGTACAACTTTCTTGAGTGGTATAGCTACACCAAATAGGCTCAGGCGTAGCGGACATGGGTTCCCTCTTCTGTGAAAAACAATTGCCTAGAATTTTTCGGCGTTGATATTTACACCCCATTTCCTGGCCCATTCTTCAAGTTTATCGAGTGCTTCTTGGAGGCGTCTCATAATTAATAGTATGCTCCAGGAAGACTTGAAGTACGCTGTGTCATCGGCGTACAGGGCGGAGTGGACTGATATAGGTCTGGGGATGTCGGATGTAAATATTATGTACAGTACTGGGCCCAGCACTGAGCCTTGCGGGACTCCTGCTCGAATGCGTCTTCTGGTTGATGCATCTAACTACTGACTGCCGCTGCGCCCGCTGCGACTAGCTGAGCTGATCCTGCCTCTTATTGGTCGACTCTGCAAACGCCTACAGCATGGGTAGGAGAAAGCGGCGAGCAGCCTCTACCGGTGACTGGTGACTACGAGAACATGGGGAAGAAGCGACTACCAGTCTCGCCTGCGCGCCACCGGGATGTCTCAGCGTCGCGGTCGCCTCGCCAGCTACGGCCTGCAGCCAGCGCTTCGCATCAGTCCGCGGGTAAGGCTGGTTCTCCGAATGGAGGGGAGCCGAAGCCTGGTGCTGCGGCGCGCCGCAAGGGCGCACCACCTGAGCAGCCTGTGCTTCAAGCAGCACGCAGCTCCGGCGCCCAGACACCATCGCGCAACCGCGGGGAGCGGACGGCCTCGAATGGCCTCCCACTGGGGGAGGGCTGCTCCACGCTACCACCTGGCATACGGAGCCGCCATGATGCTCCACGGTCAGGCAGGGACAATGAGCCTATGCTTCCGGTAGCAAGTACTCCGCACCAGCAGTCATAAGATAACGCCGGAGAGAGGCCCGCCCCGTACGACACTCCCGCTTCGCTTCACCAAGACGAATCCTGGTCGGAAATATCTCAAGTGGAAGACTCATCGTGGATGTCATGGTCAACACCGACATCCGCTATGGTCGATGTCGACCACTTCAAAAACATGGAGACTGTCATTTATTTCCACTGTGAAGGCGGAGGCAACAAGTACAATTTCAGACTACTCACACCGGAAAAGTTGGAGAAGTTTTACTACGCCGAGGATATCCCGCTCCAAGTACAACTTCGACTAAAAACAGGGAAGAAACTGTTTGTATGGGAAAACCCTAGCAAGAACTTCAGGAAACTGATGCAAACGCTCTCGGATCCAGCGAATGCACATAACGCCAAGCCCATCATCTCGGAAAAGGAAGATTGGTCCCGTTATGTTCAACTACCACTCGTCTTTTCCAAGAACTTCAAGGAGGATGAGTATTTCGACGATCTTCATCGAACGCTCTACATCCGTCACCGAAACTCAAGCAGCAACGTAGAACCAGCAATGGAGCAAGAGGCACTGGTTTCATCTAACCGTGAGGACATCGAGCAACAACCAAACTCAACCGAGCTACAGGACAGCAGCCACGACGATCAGAAACGTCCCGCATCAAGAGAATCCCATCAGGACGAGACAATAATGGCGCATGCATGTTCATCGCCAACTCAGTTGCTTGTCACCTGTATGAGCCAAGAAGATCTCTAAGACGTCAAGAAATTCCTACAAACTAGGAACATAAAATACAGCATGGACTCCCAAGGGAATACTAGGCACACAGCAATGGCCATACACGCAGAATCATCTCCAGAAGACTCCATCGAAACACCTCAAGCCAGAAACTCCACCACACGCCCAGCACCAGGCAGGAGCGTGCCCACAAAAGCCAAGCACACCGACCTGCCCAGCAGCCAAGACACGAACAGGAGCGGATGGAACTTCAAAAATCAACCAAAGAGGAGGAAACCTTTGGCAGCGATACATCAATGCTTCCGCTGCCAAGGATTCGGGCACAAGGCCTCGGACTGCAACAAGCAAGTGTGTTGCGTCCGCTGCGGCGGGAACCACAGCAACCTGGTATGCTCACGTCCGCGAGAAGCAACGCCGAGATGTGCTAACTGCGGTTCTGACCACGCCGCCAGCTACGGGGGATGTCCTGTGAAGAGAAGGCTCCAAGCCGCCATCGGAAGACGTCAACATCAACCCAGCCACGCTCGAACAGTCGAAGGACCGGGCGGCCCACAGATAAGGACGTCAAGCCACGGCAAAAACCATCCGCCGATCGACAAAAGTGACCAACGTGTGCATCAATGCTGCATCCATGAGCCAAAATGTGAAAATCAGTTGGGGAAAATTGTACAGTTGCTAACGCAGCTTATTACGGCGATGATCCCCAAATGACCACACGAACCCAGTAGGGGGTTTTAATATAAGGACGCCTACGGCGCCCATAACCATTTTCCTCGCAAAAGTGAAATAAAAATAAGTCCCCAAAACAACACCCAACTGACACCCAGAAGTTATACTACCAAAGGTAGTGGTACTTCAACAACAGCCGTAGAAGCTGCAAAAAAAAAAAAAAAAAAAAAAAAAAAAAAATCAGCCTCGACCCACTCACCGCCACGCAGTGTTGGGGAGAGCACTTCCGTGAACCCGCATTCGATGATAGCAGACATGATGCGCCAAGTGGAGGAATTAACAAGAATAACTCAATTCCCAAACTGGCTTGCCAACGAAGTTAGAAGAGGCTTCTACGGGGATCAAGAAGAGAAGTCGCAAGAAGAACTTACGGTGACGTCGCAGCCTTCGTTGCCAGCTACTCCTGACTCTCCAGTTGGGGGCACGTCCATCTTGCCCCCACCTGAAGACATGACCATTGACTAACACGAAGACGTCAATGAACCACAAGAAGAAGAAGGACCTGTCCTTCCTGTAACCGCCTTCTATGAAGGAAATTATATACACCTGGCTGGCGAACTCATGTTAGAAGTCAACCAGTATATCCTCTGTTTCCCTGTGAAGGAGGGGCTGCGGCTACTACCGCAGCATCCAACACAGCTTCGACGACTGACGGCTTACCTGGATGGGCGTGGCATCCGCCACTCCCCACAGACCCCCCGACGACCAACCAAGATAGTCGTTCGGGGCCTGCCTGCTGATGTGCCAGAGGAAGTGGTAGCTGCCGAGCTCTCCAACGGCGGCATCGCAGCCTCGGCTATCCATCAAATGCGCCGTCCAGGCACCGAGGAGCGCCTACCGCTGTACACGTTCCAACCTGCGGATCGTGTACCGCGGGAGAAGCGCACAAGAACCATGCTAGGACGCAAGTTCCAACTCGAACTCAAGAAGCGGCCTCTGCTATCCCTGGCTCAATGTTTCCGCTGCCAGCGTCATGGGCACCGCCGAGGAGCACTGTGTAAGGTGCGCCGGAAAACACAAAGTCGCTGAGTGCAGCGTCCCGCGAGACGGGGTGCCCACCTGCTACATCTGTTCCGGTCCCCACCCAGCTTGCTACAGCGGCTGCCCCATCAAGAGAAACCTGCGCGCCAACATGAAGGCGACACGCACCAACGAGTTGGTGCCCTCATCAAGCAATCCCGGCCGACATCCAGGCTCGACCGGATCTGAGCGACCCGCAAAGGCGAAGAAGCAGTCCGCAACCCACCATCTACATCACCAGGCGGACTGCAAGCACCATGACAATTTCAGTGTCATCGTCCAGCTGCTACAACAGCAAACATTGCTAATGGCTCAGGTCTTAGCAAATACAGCCACCCCGGGATTGACACACCCGATGATGCCACCTCACAGCAATGACAACCAACCGCTGAACTGGAAGGAGATACGGGACCACCTGTAAGAACTTCCCCATACTCTGGGGGCAATGCCTCGCCAGATGATTAGTGTCTGACGCCGGAATTCAACACTGTTATATAAAACTCATTGGAAGCTACCTGCTACTGAAACATGTTTGCTTTAGCGCGACATTTCTATGGTTTCCAATGCAGCACAAGCGTATTACTTACTGGAATCCTCCTAGTCAATAGTTTTCTATGTGGTGACTCACATTGGTGTCACTAATTTTTTTAAAAATTAATCGGAATATATTTCATAACACACGTTAATCGCCTTTACTCCAACTAGGTATATCTGCGAAATATCAGAACGTTATATAAATTTTCACAGGCAACCAGTACATTCGCAGATATTATGTGCGGTCATTTCCAGTGCACCATTATCCTGCTTAGACGTTTGCTAAGCCACTATATTAGTAAGTAGGAAAGCCGAGTTTTTTTAATCTTCCAGATAAACAAGTAAAAATGCCAATTGCCCATCCGTCTCTATAGAGCACACCCATATTTTGCCACTGCTATTTCTATCGTGTAAATGATTTTTACTTCTCCCTGCTATCCATTCTTCTGTGTGGTTACTCTCAGTGCCTGTCTCAGAACAACTTGTGATAAGGTGAAGTGCACTCTTTCGTCTCCTGGCCTTGCTATCTTCTTGTCACCAAAGCTTGATGGGTGAGGCTGCCGCCTTGAAAATTCATCGCCCAGATCCGGCGAGGAATTTTATGGTCTCTTAGCCTGACCTACCCTCCTAGAAAAGCTTATCTTTGCTCATGTGATGTACCCTAGTACCTCAGTGGTTCTGATTCCATATTAAACTATAGGTTCAGCTGCGATGTAAGTGGAAAGCGTCGCTGCTTGTAACTCTATCAGTAGGTTACAAGACAACTGAATTTCTTTACTGTACCATAAGTTAAGGTTTCTAATAGGAGATCCATGGTATATCCTAACCCTAAAATGTGGCACAAAATATGCTTTGAATCTGATTTCTACAAACTTAACTAATGAAACACCAGATATTTAAAGTTTAATTACATCAATTCGCTATAATACAAATACGAGTACCAACAAATCGAAAATTATCTGATATTGAAAAAATGTTCATGAAATTCATTATTATTGTTTCCGCTATCGATGTTCTTAGTTTGAAGTTATTTAACTGACGAATTAGTGATATTTTTATGTGCGCAACAGGATTTATAAATATGAATTTGTTTGTCAGTGCACTCGCAAACAGTTAGGAGTCAATTACAAGGTTTTATATTTCACAATTTCCACGGAACATTTAAATACTATGTTTATTCTTCTTTTGAGGGTTGATGCTACCATACTGTGTTTATTGTTCGTTTACACACATATTTTCTCTCTTTAAACACTTAGAATGTTAGAAATGTGAATACTCGTCAATCTTGGAGAAAATAGTTAAATCATGCTCAAATTTCGGTCGGCTATGTATCAGAAAATTATATTTTTTTTTTAGCACTAGTAATGATTATTTCCGTATGTAACAACAGACACCCACATATCACTAAATGTAATATTTATCTTATATTAATCGTGAAATTTATAAGATCAATATTTTTTGCACTATCTGTAAGACACGACTCCAGAAAAATGATTCCGAATGTAATACACAACTAATTTTTGCAACATTTACAGTATTCCGTGGACTTTTGTTTATCTTTATTAAGAGATATAGTGAATAGATACATAATGTTTAAAACCTAAAAACCCAATTATTCTATAGATAAGGCCCCTATTCTGTTTTTGTGTATCAATTATATTCCTAAACTAAGATGAAAAATGCCATTCGGATTTGAAGAAATAATCTGACGATTCATGCAGTGTTCTGTAAAATTTGCGCGCACCCGACTTCCAAAAATGTTTTTATATTGCCCTAAAAAGTATGTGTAATGTTTAGAGTTTTTACCATACCTATTCGTAACTTTCATTTCTCTCCAATGACAATTCAGAAATCGGAGATTCTAGTTTCCCAAATTCCTCATTTCAGCTATCGTTATAACTTAGATGAGCACTTATTTAGAATTAGAGAGCTAAGATAAGAAAACTGCCACCGAACACACGAATTTATCATTTTATATCACATAGAAAAGTATCCATTGAGCAAATATATCAGTGGAATCTATACTTCTTAGGTTTATTTTTGTATATTTATTGATATTAAAGATGATCACAGTTCTTAGTATAACTCTTTCACTAAATTTTCCATATAGACATTACTCTAAACATGAACAAACGGCATTAGGCTACAGATTAGCGTAGCCATTTCCAGTAATATTTTTTTCATGTAATGGCATTCCATTAGTATATTTATTGAATCAATGAATAGTTATTAGAGTTCTCTATATACTCACTACACAAAAATGAAGGTACAAGTAAATCAAAGACCCCAACGACTGATTCGAACCACCATGTTCGAGTTTGTAGCCCTAACAGACTAACGTCTTTGTAAACCAACTGTCTTTATACTTTGATTTCACTTTTAGCTTTTACCGTTGTTAGCAGGTATAGTGGAACTGAAATTCGAGTGCTTGAATTGCGGGCGAATACAGTAACTAACATTTGTGCCCTGCGTACTTGGAAACCCATCCGCTGTACCTGACTTGCATTCGTAGTGAAAGCAGCTATAACATTAGGTCAACATTTGTCTATAGATTTTAATTTGATGTTTTCTGTAAGTCCTTTAGTGACTATTGCACTTGTTTCAAGGTTCCGTGATCTCTACGTACAGCATATTATACATAGGTACAAGAAAAGCACAGCATGTTATACATAGGTACAAGAAAAGCTGTACAAGACGTGATGGACAGAATTCCATAGCCTTATATACGGAGTTACAGAACATCATGACATCTACAACAAAAGTAATTTATAACACACTCAGTTGCATTCAGTAACTTCACCCGCCTAATGTCTTTCAGGACACGACCAGACGATGTAATTGATTGTTTGCCTGTCTGCACCACTATTACACTATGAGGAAGGCTTTTCCCCTTTTTATTTTTTTTTACTTGTGGCTTTGTGCCTCGTCGACGTCGAGGGCATTAGATGTGGAATGGGATTGGCGACAAGGAACGGGAAGGAAATCTGCCATGACCTTTTGAAGGAAGCATCCTGGAATTCGCCTGGAGTGATTTGGGGAAACCATGGAAAACCCAAATCTGAATGCCCGGATGGGGATTTTTGAAAAGTAATTCCATTCATCTTCCTCAGTTACTATGTATTCGATTTAGGGAAGTTAAAACATTGTGCAGAAACTCGAAACTTGGCTATTTCTAGTCGATATAAGAAAGCAAAAGATTGCTAGCAGGTGATTTCAGAAACAGTTTTTCATCCATGTCTTGTGTAGATCAAAGGCTCCGTCAAGTGGGGACTGAGGAGTTAGTCGCTCTTATTCGGAGGACACAGAAGTCCAAGCTGATGGGGAGTTAAGGTCGATTTATTATTATTATTTGCGGATAAACCCATTAGGACCACGCATAGTATTTAGAAATGTTTGTTTGCTTTCCTTTGTGCCCATATTTCCTTCATACGCTTGCTGTTGGCTTCTTTTCTCTCATCAGACCATGTGTTCAAGTTCTTTTCTTCAGTTTTTCCTCTCGATCAACTTGTCAATTTTGGAGCTAAATGTCTCGCGTTTTCTATTTCGTTTGGAGTGATTTGAAATCCTCTTTAATGTCGCCAATCCATTTGATTGTATCGGATACTTCTTTACTTCTATTTTCATAGAATTCAACTATTTGTCCCGTGAATCTGTCAGAGTGTATACTTTTGAAATGTCCGTAAAATTTTACTCTTTGTTTGCTAATAACTGTGAATATTTGCATACTGTAACGTTTCTTGATTACTTCTTAGTCTGTATTGGTCTCCTATGAGTTTTGGGCCCAAAATTTTCGTTATAACTTTGCGTTCTTTTTTCTCAATGTTTTCTATATCTGTTTTTCTATTCAATACGAGTGTTTCCGATCCATAGAGACATTCTGGTGAACTATTTTCTTGCATTCTCTTCTCAAGGACTGTCAAAACATTTGAATGTTGAGTGGGTTAGGAAGGAGACGTAGTGAGTCGGCACATATTCACTGCCTGGTCAAAAAAATAGAAGCATCCAGAACGGGAGGAGGAAACGAAATTAAACTTCACGTGTTGATATGGTATGTGATGCAATTTCGATGATAAGAAAATCGAGTCAAATTTACAGAGAACTTGGTAGTATGAGCCTGCTAATCAGTATGGTGTTTCAACCCGTCTGGTGTGGATACGTCCAGTGACTCGATGAGTATGGTGTCATAAAGCCATTGTAACATTTCCTGAAGCAAACTGGGCCGTAACTATTGTAACTGGTCTCTGACGCCCTGGCTACTGGCACGGGGGCATATTTGATGTCCGAGATGGTCCTGCACATGTTCTATCGGGGACTGATCTGGGGATCTTGCTGGCCGCGGGAGTACCTCAACATCACGCAGACAGTGCCGTGTGTAAACGAGCATTGCCCTGTTAAAAATGGCACCACGATATTATCGCATGAGAGGTAACGCATGTGACCCGAAGTGATATCCGATGGCTTCCCACATCATGATGCCAGGAGTAACACCGCTATGCCTCTCCGATACACCGGAAGAATGGGAGGTCACCGTCATAGTCGTCGACGATTGTCGTCCTAGGCAGTGCAGAACAGGGATTCATCGCTGAACACAACGCGAAGCCGTTCCTTGCTTACTGGTGTAAGAGCCACTCCAAACGCAGCCGTTTGTGTTATGTGGACAACGGCAGCCTACACTTGGGACGGTAATTCCCTAGTCCAGCTGCTGATAGTGAAACGTTCATAAACTACGTGACTACGTCTTGGCTTCTTTTGAATACCTCCTTCCCCCTCCTCCTATCAGGCTGACTTGGCTTCTGCCTTGACACAACCCCACCCCCCTCCCTGTGGAAAGTAGCTTCTTTCCTATTAATTCCAAAGACATCTTGTGCTGTTTTTTCTTATCATACCATGGATAAAACGTATGTAAAGAACACGACCGATATTGACTTTATATACTTTTCCATAATTATAATTATTCTAAATGACATGGTGACACTTGCCACTCCTGCAAATGAAAAATTATTAGGAAACCCTCTTTGTCAGGTACAGCCAGGATTCTTTTCTTCTTAAGGTGTTACTAAAAACATTCTTTTAGGTTCATTTATCAATGTTTAATAACTGATAAAATAGAACAACCTATAGTTTCCACGAAAAAAAAAGAAAAAACTAAGAATAACTGCATTTTTTGTTTTTACATTACCTGGGGATAATTTTCTCTCCTGTTTAAAAGGTTTCCGTAGCTCTACAGCGCAATTTTACATCACACTTTGAACTTCAAATAACACTTGGAAGACGAAAGAAGCACTGAAATTTGGTGTGGTTGACACGCATACGATCCGAATCAACACATCTGGCGTGAAAATACCATGTGACATTTGTAAGCGAATTTGAGTCAAGATGAAGCGTGCTTAACGTTTTTCGGTGCATAATGGGCCGCCCCGCATCTGTTAGTTCAAATGTGTGCAATCCAAACACTACGACTTCATGTCACATGCATGCGTGGTACTGTAAGGTACCTTAAGAAGATAATTAAATGGTTTAAATAAACATCCACATGATGTTGTATATTCTGTACCGTATTTAAACTATGACAAATAAAATAAACGAAAAGCTACGTAGCTTGTCTGGGACACGTTCCCTCCCCCATTTAGCCCATCGTAGCTTTCTACCAAACCATTCATCCCTTGACGGAGCAACGTGGTTTATGGACGCACACTAGTCTAAGACCAATGGCGCAGGATGACACAAAATGTTATACGATGGATCGGATGGAGTCCGTTACTTGTTCTCGGATGTCAGGAGCAGATTTGAAGGGGTTATGATGTGCTTGGTGCACAATACGACTATCCTCTCTTGTGGTGGTAAAACATGGTTCACAGGATCCTTGACGACGAGTACGGTGTCTGTAGCCCTCATGTTCCCACGCAGTTCAACACCGGACCACTGTCACATATTCTGCATGATTCGACCAGCCGCCCAAATGGAGACCCGCAATGAGCATCCTTTCAAGCCCTGTTAGGTGCTGATAACGCTGTCTCACACGTGCACGTGTCATCTCAGTTCCCTTCACTGATCGCTCAACATATGACGCTGTTCACGCCTCTTATACACCCTGCCAGCCTTGGCGTAACACTAAACACGAACGACACTAATGTACTCTGGTGACCGTTCTACCTATCACAGGAAGAACTCTCATCCCCTGTCACTGATATAGAGGTGGCAAGGGCCATCAAACAAATGAAGAATGGGAAAGCTCCAGGTTTTGACGAAGTTCACCCAGAGTTCCTCACCCACTGTGGGAAACATACCAAAAAATGGTTGTCCCGCTTCTTTACTAACATAGTACAGACAAGTGTCATCCCTGCGGAGTTTAAACGGGCAAAGATCATAGCCATTCTGAAGCCTGTAAAACGCCATGATGTTCAAGAGAATTTTAGACCTATTTCACTGCTAAGTACTACTTACAAGTTATTTGAAATAATCATCTACAATAGAATCAGTCCAATTATTTTCGCGAACCTCCCGTTTGAACAGGCAGATTTTAGACCTGTTAGAAACTGCTAGGATCAGGTCCTGGCCTTGGCAACTCACATAGAAGCAGGATTCGAGAGACGATTGAAGACTGATGCTGTATTTGTTACCAACTATACGGTGTGGCGAGAGGGCGTGGTATGCAAACTGCTGAACATTTAGAAGTGCAAAAAAAATCACTTGTCTGATCAATACCATGCTAGCTAAAGGAACTATCCAGGTTGTCTCAGATAATAAGATAAGCAAAGTAAGAAGAGTGAATAATGGTCAGCCTCAAGGCTCAGTTCTTGCCCCACTTCTTTTTAATGTACATATTTCCGGCATTCCTCAAACAGAATCCAGACAATTGACTTATGCTGACGATCTGGCAGTAGTACAACAATCCCATAACGTTCAGTAAATTGAAAATAGTTTAACAGCAGACTTCAAAACCCTGAGCAACTATTTTAAGAAATGGCGTCTCGTACCCAGTTCCAGCAAGACGGAAACTAGTGTCTTCCATTTGAGCAATCGGGCGGCGAATCTCTCGCTTGATGTTCTTCTTGATGGTACTCTCCTCCAACACAACCCCTTACCCAAGTATTTGAGAGTCGTAATGGATCGCACCTTGTCGTAAAATAAACATCTAAACAACCTTGCAGCAAAAGTAAGAACCAGGAATAATATTCTGCAGAAGTTAACTGGCACCTCCTGGGGAGCATACGCCTTCACACTCCGCACATCAGCACTGAGCCTTGTGTACTCTGCAGATGAGTACTGCTCATCTGTCTGGATGAATAGCACCCACGTCAAAAAGATGACACAGTTTTGAACCAGACAATTAGTGGATGTATCAAGACAACTCCACTTTACTGGCTACCCGTTTTGTGTAACATCGAACCGCCCATGATAAGATGACACAATCGCCTAATTTCCCAATGTAATAAGATCTGTCATAACTTGGATCTGACAATCCACGACGACATGGACGTTCAATTTCAGAGACTCAAATAAAGAAGTCCAAGCCTAAAAACTACTAAAAAGCTTATATCTGATACTTTTAATGGGAGAGAAGCATGGAGATTGGAGTGAACAGCCTCAGCGCCACGAGAATGGCACTCCCTCTTTGACAGTCAACAGGCACTAAAGGGATTCGCAAGACCTGAGCAGCTCTTAACAGAGTTAGGTCTGGTCATGGAAGATCTGCTTCAGCTCTGTACACATGGGGAATGAGAGATTTGCCGAACTACGACTGTGGTGTGGAAACACAAACCATCGGTCACGTGAACTTTCATTGCCCACTTCGTGCCTTCAGGGGATCACTTTATTAATATTTCAAATGAAGCTCTAGATTGGTTGCACCATGTTGACTTTGAATTTTAATTATAATTTAATGTTACTTTGTATTATTGATTTTGTGCATGGCCAGAAGATAAATAAATAAATTTACATACCAGACGATGGTGTGAATGTGTACGAATTTACACTGACATTCGAACATGTCTTCTTGCGGCTTCAGTATTTTTGTCGGCAAGACTATTTATTAAACTAGTAAAATAAAATAGAAGGACTGGAAGTATTAACGTCCAAATTTTGTGAAAGTTAGTTATATTGGCTCTACACCTCGTCAATGTTGAGGTCACTAGAGATGAGAATAGATTGGGGGCAAGTAACGGGAAAGAGTTCTGTCATGACCTTTTTGAAGGAACCATACTGGGATTCGCCTGGAGTGATTTGAGAAAACTACGGAAAACCAAATTTGGATGGTCGGACGGGGATTAGAATCTGCGTCCTCCCGAATGCGAGGCCAGAGCCTTACCGCTCACCCACCACGCTCGGTGTATATGTTCGAGGATGGAATAAACAAAATATACATGACAAATAAAGAGGTACTCGAATGTATAAGGTTGTTGAAAATCTTTCGATAAAAACAAGTGGAAAACGAAACGTTGTATGTGGTTTTAACAAACAATTCAATGCACGTTATAATTTTTGGTGCAGAAAGAATAATTTCTAGAATTGTGTGTGCCGAATATACGGATGGAAACTTCGCAACGTCTAGATCACGTGATGGTTAAGCATAGAATCAGGACACAAATTTTGAACTGTAAAACATTTTATGCGAAACTTAATACTAGACTAAAATCTAACTAAATGGAGGATGCAATTCATATCTTCAATATTCACAGTACCTTTTTGTTTATTAGTATGTTTTAGCCTAACCCTAGCAACCATTTACTTTATTATTTTCTATTAGTTTATACTGGATATGTTTCTATCATATTACTGCGTTCCGTTGAAAATTTTCATCTCAGCATTGCGTGGTAGCTATTTTAAAACATTATTTACTTACGAATGGTAGATATGTTAAAGAATTTGCTATTACGGTCAAAATCTGTACATAATAGCTTGAGTTAAGTCTAACTTATTGTTCGTGTACCTTAAATTAAATCTAAGCTAAACCGAACCGGAGTACTTTCCTCTACGTCAATTTCTTGTGATTAACAGGCAAGCACCATACTCTTCTAATCTAAGACAGAATCACCAGTCATCGTTAATGATATACCTGCATTATCAGTAACTGATGTTTATTTTAAAAAGTCATACGCTTTCTTGAAATAATTAATAGTTCGACTTACCTAAGCAATTAAAATAAATATAAATGTAGTTTGATTTACGTGACATCAACAGCTCTGATGGTGATAGATGATAGATAATAATTTCTCATTAATGCAGGTTCGCAGAAGCAAATTAAATCTGATACTATATTTACCCCAAATTTTTTCCATCAATTCATATTTAAGTACCCGATTAATTTTCAGAGGGATTATTTTTATTTAGGAAATTGTCTATTATTTGCATTATTAATTACTTTACTTTCATCCATTTTAATAAGATTTATAGAAGGAGCATCTCAAAATAATTGGGAATTTAGAAATCGCATTTATTCTTATTATTACTCCGTGATTCACTAAAAATGAGTGGGGGAGGGTGCATTGTACCATTCCCAATGCGTAACCATTTGTGCATACGGGATATGTCAGGAGGCGCCCATGGGTTATTTTTAGGAACCATCCCGGCATTCGCCTGTAGCGCTCTGGGAAAACCATGGAAAACCCAGATCAGGATAGCCGAAATGATTTATTGAGAACTTCTCCTGTCAGATTTGAAGTTTACTCGCCCGGTAAATCATTCCTATTCTATTCCTTGATCGCTCGTGGAAAAGTGAGTATCGAAATAAATATGTTCTGGCTCTGATTTTTCTTATCTTATTTTCGCAGTCATTCCTAGATATGAATGTTGCTGGTAGTAATATTTGTTTGTTGTCATTCCGAAACAAGTCAGTCGTGAATTTTTCAATTAGCTTCTGTCGAGAGCAACGCCTTCCGAGTTCTAGGTCTTCCCAACCTAACTCCTCCAACATCGCACTTACGCTTTCCCTCCAACTATATATCCCTGACACGAATCGGGCGGCTCTTCTTTGGACGTTCTCCAAAGCCTCCATTAACCACTTTAGATAGAGACCCAATACAGAACAACAATATTCTAAGCGAGGACGCCCTAGTGACTTGTATGCAATCGATTTAACTTCCGGTTTGCATTTTTTTAAATTACGACCTACAAATCGCAGCATTTCCTAATTATCTTCTCGATATGCTCATTCCACGACAAGATATTCCGAATTGTTACACCTAGGTATTTAGAGGAATCTACTGTTGTAATGACAGTGCCATTAATTGTAATTCAGAGCTAAGTGGTATCACCTATTCACTTACATACATGTCTTGGCACTTTTTTAGCGTTTAACTCCAACTGTCAGCCTTTACACCACGCAATTATTTTCATAATATCGTCTTATAACAAAGCGCAGTTCTCCTGGGTTCTGATTAATAATAGCATCATGGGAAAATAGTCTTTTCTTCCCCTTTATTACGTCGCATAAATCATTAATGCATATGAAAAACAACAGAGGCCCTATCACGCTTCCCTGGGGAACCCCGGACCTCACGTCGGTAAGTGATGAACGCTTACCATCGAGAACAACTCCCTGTGTTCTATCATTCAGAAAGTCTGCAACCCAGTCGTATATTTGTCCGTATATGCCACAACCACGAAGTTCCCTAAGTAACCTAGTGTGAGGCACAGTGTTGAAAGCTTTTTTAAAATCTAATAGAACTAAGTCATCCTGGGATTGCTTATCTATAATACGGCACAAGTCATGAATTAAAAGTGCAAGTTGTGTTTCGCAGCATCGGCCTTTTCTTAATCCATGTTGATTTTGGTTTAAAAGGGTATAATACGTTGTGAACTGTGTTCCAAATACAGTTAAAATAAAGTTCATATTTAGTTCAAAAATGATATTGCTTTTGCACTTGCTGCCTTAAATTGTACACTCATTTACGTAGCTTTCGATAACAATGTAAGTGATGTCTAATTCTGTTCGTAACAGCATCACTAAAATCACTAGTAGAAGAAGGTCGATATCATTTCAGCAATAAGTCATTCCACGTGACGACGCTTTTCCGAATGGAGTACTCCAAAATGTGTTGCTGGTATTGGTATTAATTAAGATGGTGATCCTTTGATGGTTTCTGAAATTTCAGCGCAAATGACAAATCTGGTGTTGACGGTTATCCTTCACGTCATTGTAACCAAAAACAAACAAAAAAGTGCTTTACCTTGATGGTTGCATCCATAATTCACTGTTTGCCCAGTCTATGGGGTTCTTCAACCAACAAATTACTTGTTTATGACATGTATGGTAGCCCTCAACTCTGCAATTAGGAAACTGTTTTGTCGTCAGATATTTATTTTTTAATGTCACCAAAACCCAGGCAGACTGTATAATATTTCTTCTTTGTTTGAAAGACGAGAAAAAAATATTTAGTTATTTTTCGCTATAATCCTCTATACCATTCAACCCATAAGAATAATTAAATTATCTCCTCGAACCACATGGGGTTAACAGCTTATGAAACAAAGGTACCTAACACTACTGATCCAAATTTTCAGAAAATGTAATAGCTTTATCTTGCGAAACATTATGGTTCAGACGTGATTTCTATAACAGTACCATACCTTGTTACAGCGTCCAAATATATTTTTGGTTTGAAAATCGGAAAAATTATTTCAAAGATAAAGAATAAATGTCATCATATTTGAAAGACACCAAGGTTTCATCTTCGCAAGAATATGTACGGTACATGCAGTTGGTAAATGTCTCCAATTTTCGTAGTATCCACATATTAAAAAAAACTTCTTTGTTCTTAAGAACAGTTACATTTAAACTGGTTTTATGTATCCAGAAGTCAACTCATTTTTACGACAGACACTTGCGTTTCCCGGTGTTTATATCTGCAGCACAGTGATCACATTTTATGTCTACGACACGATGCAGCTAGACTCACTCCATACTGTTGCAACGTTCCGCAGAACATAAAATTTAAGAGTGCCCCAACAGCTTCTCCAGCATCGCAGTATAACCGCAGCACTGTACAATGCGTCACCGGAGAATATTGCTTAGCGAAAAAGAATTCAGCAATGTTGCGGCACGCCCTGTTCCCGACAGACGAGGGCGGCAAAGATAAATCACCTCGGAAACGCGCAGCCACGCCGTAAATCTCGCGGATGAATTGCCAGGTGCTATTGTCACATGCGTTTCACGGACTCGTATATACTTTTATGACGGAGATATACGTCGCACGTGCGGACAATGAGTACAACGCCCGTGTTAAGGGGACGGTCGACTTCGGAGGGGCATTGTACTGTGCCGCCGCGCCGACAGAAGTCAGGCTGCCAACTTGACAAGCCTACAGAAGGTCGCAAATCGTGGCGTCAGTTTGCAGAATGAGATGTGAAGCGAGAATATTCTGCCCGAATTAATTACACTGCAGGCGTGTTTCGTTATTTTATTCTACATACGTTGAAACCGTAAGTGTCATGAAATGAAATTTTCATTTCACTGCAATCGTCATCGCAGGTGGTAGATTTAAAATTAATAAATTGTTTTGTTTCGATATTCCAACCTGCATCGACTAAGCGTTTTTATGAAATTTAAATTAATTTTTATGTAACATCCACTTACTAAACACGCAACTTTAAAGTTAAAAAAGGAACTACACTGTAGCCAAAAACTCCTACAGCCAAAGCCCCACTGAAATGCTCCTTGTCGAAAGTTGTACTGTTTGTGTTTTTATTTTTGTATATCTGATCGGTTGTTCTTTATCTTGCGATAAGTGATTTTTAAGTAGGAGGGGCAAGGGAATACTTTCTGAGTTGTTAGTTAAGGCTGTAAGGCAGCCCACTTCCAGTGGTGACGGGGTCAGGACTGTGCCTCGTTTAGGTTAGGGGCTATTGGTGAGGGAATAAAAATTGATAATCAAAGGGATACTGAGTGTAGATCCATAGTTAGAAAAATCACTAACGCTAAAGAAATAGGTAAAGCTTTTGAAACAATAACGTAGCGGGTGTGACAGAACAGAAATATTTGCATAAAAAAATGTATTTTTGATCTCTGAGAGTAGATAAAAAACTAATAATATATATACTCTCAGAGAGAAAAAGCAATGAGTTGTAAGTTGCTATGGAGATTAGGACTTGTGAGATGATAGTTATCAGAGTAGATTGAATGCTCGAGAAACATATTGCCTAAAAACGAACCTGCATCTTCTGAGAATAACCTATTCCATTGTAATTCCTAGTAGATCCGAATGATATAAAATAAACGATATATTTTGGATCTAAAGAATTGAGTTATTCATAATTATAATTACAATCAAATCAACGACAAGAGACGCTAAGCGTTACATGGAGATCGCGAAGACTCAGCAATGAAAACAGTGTGTTCACTAAAACAAATAATCTACGAAAGAAGATAGAATATTTCACAGTTGCGACGAAATTACGACTCGCCGTTAGCAGAGTCGCAGAAATCCATAAGTCGACAACGCCGTTAGCAGAGCCCACCAGTTGATAACGCCACCGACGACGAGAGCAACTGATATAATTCTCTTCATCCCTGACTGTTGGAACATATGTTCGGCGAACATATAGTCGCTGGTAGCGGAAACGACTACGACCTGTTACATTGTCTTTGACGACGAGTAAGCTACTAACTTTGCAGTAGACATTTGTCTGTGGTCGGCGAGATTTGTTTACAAATTTTTAAGTATATGTTCATTAGGGGTTACCAGTGGAGCGTCCTAACGTAAATGACTGTAACCTCACTTTCAAAAAGAAGCTTTGTAGTTGATTTCATGGTTACGAACTTTTGAAATCGGAAAATTCCTTTTGTACACACGAACTTTGGAGTTGCGTAGAACTTGTTATATCATTTCCTTTTTTGTTTGTTTGGTATGTTTTAATTATACTGAACCCTCGCGTGCCTTATTCACAGAGCAGTTTTGATCAAATGGTGTAGCGTTCTCCTACTAACCTTGTATTTTGCTGACTGTTTTGCTGTCCTAATTACGAGGATTATTATTTATTTTTTCGCAGGAAATTTTCTCAGTTCCTAAATATTAATCTCGTTGTATCTGTGGTTCTTCAACATGGAGATAGAATTAACTGATGAATTATCGCCGGTAGAAGAGATTATTTCACATGCAGAATCCAATGTTCCTACTAACACGATGTCAGATGTAAACCTTCCCACCAACAGCATTATGCTGAATAGACCGGATAGGGATTCTTTGAACATGACTCAATTTTCTACATCCACTCCTGGCGAAGATTTTCTGGGGTTTTCTAATCAATCTCAGCCAAATGAAAGGCTTGAACAAACACCCTGTACCAGCACACATACCACCAAACCTTCCACAGATGAGCTCCTTGTCCTATTGATTTCAAAAATGGATAGTCAAAATGTACAGATTTTGGAATTAAAAGAGAGTCAAAATGCAAAGATTTTGGAATTACAAAACACCTTTGAAAAACAATTAAGTAATAAATTATCATTCCAATCTCAGGTTATCATGCAAGAAATAAACAACAAGTTAGGTTCCTTTGAGGAAAAAATAAATCAACAATCATACACCCTCTCACAGAGTATTACCGGTGTAGAAGCTAAATGGTCTCAAAACATTTCCACTATTAATAACAAAGCTACCACACTTCTTTCAGAATTAAATGACAGTCAAACTTCACAAATTTTGTATGTCGAAAATACCCTTGGAGAAAAAATAGACAGTGGGAAAGAGGTTATTGATAATAGGCAGACACTTTCAATCACATTGCCTGGTACTGCTAATATTGAGCAACCAACTTCATTGCAACTATCTGATGATCACACTAAGTTTGAGGGAACATCAGGAGATAGTAAACCAATACAAATGACAGTTGATACCAAGGACTCAATTTTGCCACTAAAAATTAGTAAATATAATAAAACAATATCAGTATCATCCAATATCAGCTACACACCAGAAAATGATCCTTCTGAATCTTCCAACAATGATCTTGTTGATTTATTCCAGGAGATTACCAATAAGTGTAATGATTATAAAACAAGTGAAAATCTGGAAGTTTTTCTAGAGGGATGTGTACCACTTTTGACCACTATGCCTACTCATGACAGTATAATGGATGTTGGGGAAATACAAAAACCAAACACCACCCCTCTAGTTTCACACATAGGAGTAACAGCGGTAAAACTTACTGTTAATGGGTCTAAGGTGAATGTAGTTAAATGCACATTACCACCACATGATGTGAAACAGACGCAGGCCAAATTGGCACAGCCAAAACTGCATTGTAAAAAAGAAGCATTGTATAAAGAACCCCGAAATGACTTCCTGAGAAGGAAAAAAAGTGAGAAATAAAATGATGATTTACTCACAAACCCACTACTTTAACAGGAAAAAAGTTAAGTTCAAAACCACTTTTTACAAAACAAAGGAAGCGAAGCATGTCAAATAGTTTAATGCTATAAAAATAATTTTCAAGGTCCAGGTACCTTTTACTAGTAACTATTCCCATGAAGTAATAGTTTTAATATTTATTGTTAATGACCACTTCTCACAAAAGGAAGTAAAACATGTTAAATATTATTCCCAATATTTCCTCTTGGAGTTCTTTTCCGACACAACGGTATGAAGAATTTAAAACTATAATGATTTTTAGGTCCAGGTACCTTTTTCCTTACTGGAGTAACTACTTCCAAGTAACTTATCTATTGTTACAAACATACACAAATGTGGTTGAAACGGACAGTAGAAACTGTTATATTCATGGGAAAATAATTAATAATTTTTATTTTTGCCCAAACAGATTGCCAGTTTTGTTACCTGATCAATAGTTTAAAAGAAATGAAACTTCTTAGATCAGAGAGTGTATCTTTGACTTGGAAAGATGTAGTCAGTTACATTTTACTTTGATGTCATGGTAATGTGATGTTAAACTAGAATTTTGTTAATTGTTGTATGTATGTATTTTACATCATGAGATATTTCACGATACTACCGCAACAGGACTTGAATTTGTGTGAATATTCAGACATGTTTTTTGGTTCATTTCATTATTTTATTAGTATTAAGAAGAGAATGTGTTGTAAAATGTTTTGTAAACAATTCTACTAGGAATAAGAGAGATGGGGATCTCAGAAGATTGATATGCAAGGTTATTCTTAGAAGTTTATCAATGTCTTTTTAAGTAAAGCCATGATAAACTAGAGGAGGCATGTGACATAACAGAAATATTTGCATAAGAAAATTATATTTTTGATCTCTGAGAGTAGATAAAAAACTAATAATATATATACTCTTAAAGAGAAAAAGCAATGAGTTGTAAGTTGCTATGGAGATTAGGACTTGTGAGATGATAGTTATCAGAGTAGATTGAATGCTCGAGAAATTTTATTTATTTATTTGGCCTTTGGTCTGAGTCCATTTAGCCAGCATTATACATTAATGTTTGTTATTTTCTTCTTACAGAGTATTGGAGGCTTCAAATGCTCGAGAAACATATTGCCTAAAAACGAACCTGCATCTTCTGAGAATAACCAATTCCATTGTAATTCCTAGTAGATCCGAATGATATAAAATAAACGATATATTTTGGATCTAAAGAATTGAGTTATTCATAATTATAATTACAATCAACTCAACGACAAGCGACGCTAAAGCGTTACAGGGTGCAGATCTGGGAAGGCAGATGTTAGTGCTGCAAATATCACAAAACCAGTGATAAGAGTGTTACTTGTAACTTGCAGAAGTATAATGAACTAAGTAATGGAGTTTGCAAAACCTAATAGAGATACACTAACCTAAAGTAGTTAAAGGAGTAGAGTCTTGATTAAAAAAGGAGTACTAGACGATGAGATTTTCCCCGATGGCTACAGAGTATGCCGAAGAGATAAGCGGTGGTTAGTAAGGACTACTACAGTTCACTGGTGTTCAGAGATCAATACTATGGGATGACTTTTGGGATAGTAAAAAAGAAAAAGTAATTGTTGGCTGCATACCGTAGTGGAAGAATTAATGATAAAGGTGGGGCTCTTGGGGAGAAACTAAATTCATATTCAGAGTTCAGAAGTGAGCATAGAATGGTCATTAATTGCGGGGATTTAAACTTACCAGGTGTCAACTAGGCAGAAAATAAGTTTTAAAACACAAAGTAATAGAGATTTGCAAATACGTTAATAAGGGAAGGAGGCTTTACAAAAGTGGTTGAGCAGAACACAAAGGGGGCCAAATATGTTGGATATCTTCCTAATAAAGCCTGATGTTAACCTTATCGGGTGTCAGGTAACATAAGGAATAAGTGATAACAGTGCAGTTCAGATGGTTATAAGGGGTTTCAGTAAACTAGCATCCATCATTGAAGGAGGAAATAGGTATAATCATAAAAAAGCACAATTATCAGAACTGATAAGACATTTCAGTGATAGTTTCAGCAAATGGAAGAAGGGCACAAATACAGTAGAGTCGACGTGGGAAGAGTCCAAGGAGATAATAAAAAAGAGTGAAGAAATATTTATTCCAGGAGGTTAAAGATGTTAGTGAGACGAGACCATAACAGATTTAAGAAACAGCAAGGCAGTAGGGAATTCTTGAAACAACTAAACAACAACTTAATAATGTCAAAGAAAACGGCTAAGGATAACTTTGCGGAGAGTATTATTGGTGCAGGGTGAACACACTGATGCGCCTAGAAATTTCTACGGCTATATCAAAAATATGAGAGGAATAGAGGGTATTAAGACAGTTATAAATGGAGAAGAAGTAACAAATTATTTAAAAAAGGCAGAATTATTAAGTAACTGGTTTCATGAGAACATTAAGGAGTACGATTTAGAACTGGTAGAGGGTATATCAGAAAACGAGCCTATCCGCATAGTTGGAAGTGAGCAGACTAGAACATTTGCAATTTGATATGAAGATATCATGAAGGAACTAAGGAATATAAAAAAAAAAAAAAAAGTAAAGGAGCCGGTATGGATAATTTACTACGGATGTCTTAAAGATAGCAGGATATGACATTGATTGTCAGTGACAGATATGATAAAGGAGCTGGAATGGAATTCATTTCAAGACAGGATGAGGATGAGGAAGATCATGGGAGTGTACAGGCCGTATACTGGCGATGAGATATGGAAAGATATTGGTGTAGGTATGAAAAGTAGTTCATGGAGGGGAAAAGATGGCCATGATCACAAACTGGCACTCGATTTCAGGCACAAGTGTGTGGGAAGATTCTCGTTTTTAGGTAAGGGTGTCAGGGATTGGAATGTGTTACCAAGGGAAATGATTAATAACTTACCAAAAATGTTGTAAGAATTTAAAGTTAAAATTTCCAGAGGGCAAATGGAGGTGGGTGCAGGATAGGGGGAGGATGGTTGTGTAGAAAAATTGCCACCGGAGCGTGTGCTCCATTGCAATTAAATTAAATTCAATCTTGAAATACTCTATAAGGGTGGTGTTGTCTAAGTTTATGGAATGATTAGTTTCGGCTGCATACCGTGCAATGGAGGATTTATCGATGTTGTTGGATCTATAATTGCGGATGTGCTCACGCAGCCTGTCCCCTATAGTGCGCTCCATCTCTCCTATGTACCGAACCTTCTGATTGGCCGGGTAAATCGAACCCTGTAGACGTTTCTCGGGCCTCGGCTATATAACACCACCACGCACTTATTGAAGAAGCAGTTCTGCCCTGGAAGAAGACCACAGAAGGATTGTCCAAACGTCGGCTACAAGAAACATGACGCGGCGTCACCCGGACAGCCAAGAATCAACGTAGGATGAATATAAATGCAAATAAGAGCCAGCTTATTAGGTACACAGATAAAAAACTAAAGGTTAGTTATGATTATAAAGTTGGGAAGGAATTGCTTATCGAAAATTCGAAATGTAAATACCTTGGCATAACATTTGATAATAAATTTAACTGGGCAGGACACATTGGACAGGTAGGAGAAAAAAGGTTCAAAATTCTTCACCTGTTGGAAAGAGAGCTGAATGGATGTGCTAGAGAAATAAGGGAACTGGGTTACAAAATTCTGGTCAAACCACTGCTTCAATATGGTCGTGTAGTATTGGACCCACATTTTGGGAATTGCGCACACGAGTTGGAGGAGGTGCAGAGAAGGGCTGCTAGGTTTGTCTTTGGTAATTACAACAGAACACAATCGGTAATTACTATAATTACGTAATATGATAAACCATATAGCAACTGGAGTCGGATTCGTTGGAAAATAGAAGGAGGGTGAAGAGAGTCATGGTAGTGTACAAGGAATATATTGTTAATGAGGTATTTAGATATATTGGTGGGAGAATTAAGAGATATGCGTGGAAGGATAATGACGACAATGACCACAAGCTGGCACATGATTTAAGACATAAGGATGTGAGAGAATTTTCTTTCCTTGGGAAAGGGTGTAAAGGATTGGAATAAATGACCGAGAGAAATGATGAATAATTTACCAAAAACGCTTAAAGAATATAAAGTTCAATTAGTAGAGGTCAAAAGCAGGTGGAAAGAGGAAAGTAGAAAGATGTGTGAGATTGGCGTTGGAGCGTGCGCTCCATCGCAATTATATCAAATTAAATTAACATGTAAACAATAATTTTTCTTTTCCATAAAACAGTTCCGAATAATTTCAAGTTTTTCTTCATTGCTCTCAAAAGTAGGTGAAAAATTTAATGTTTGGTGTATGAGAAATGACAGAAGGGAGAAGGTGAAAATTGATGACGG
>JARYHS010009126.1:0-13000 GCA_031002005.1 Vandiemenella viatica | reverse complement strand
TTCCCTTAATTTATTTAGTGATTTCTAGGGATTCTTTTAGTTTTAAACATCCCAAAATCTATGGAATTTTGAGACCAGGTTTAGTGACTAGTTTTCGTAAAGTGGCGACACTGTTCCTACATCGTTGTCTAGGCAATTTTCAAGTCGAGTCAACACCGACGACGCCTAAGATTTTTTCGGAGCTATTCTGGCAATCTTTTTAAAATTAATTTAATTTAATTGCGATGGAGAGCACACACCCATTTTCCCCTTTCCTGTACCCACCTACTTTTGCCCTCTACAAATTTCTACTTTAAATTCTTTCAACGTTTTTGGTATATCATTCATCAATTCCCTTGGTAACTTATTTCTGTCCCTGACCCCTTACCTACGAAAGAAAATCTTCCCACACCCTTGTGCCTGAAATAGAGTGCCAGCTTGTGGTCGTGGTCATCTTTTCTCTTCCATGCATTACTATTAATTGCTACACAAATATCATCCCACGGCTCATCACCAATATATGCCTTGTACACTCCCATGACTCTCTTCACCCTCAACCAATGACGGTAATGCTACAAGTCTCGAATTTGTGTTATGTTTCTATCCTGTTATTAGTTTTGAAGTTATTTATGTGCAATATTTCACGGAATGTGTCACTGACTGTCGATTATCAAAACTCTAAGGTACTTCCCGTGATTTCAGAAATCTAAAATTTGATACACAAAATCAGATAAAGTTTTAACCCCAAATTAAATGAAAAGCCTTAATCTGGTAAATTTTGGAATATCTGCCCCCTATCTATCTCAAAACTAAAATCCCAGTATCTTTATATGGCATAGAGTTTCGTTATAAATGCAACTAACTAAGTTTAACTAATATGATACATTTTTCTTCGTTCCTCTCCTTACTTTTGACGTTAGTGAAAATCATAATTTTTAACCGACTACGAGACTCCGTCTTCATAATTCCACACTACTTCCCTTTGAAATTTTGTACACATATATAGTTTCACCCCCAAATCGTAAGAAAATCTACATTTGGTGATTTTCCCAGTATTTATCCAATGGCAATCCCAAATGTAAAACGTGTATATTTATACGTTAATAGCTTTGCTCCGGAAGACTCTACATGTCTCAGAGTTCTATTATGTATAGAGATAAGCAAGATTAGCTACCACATTAAATTTTACTTTGTTCCTGGGCTTATTTTGGAGGTTACTTGAAAATCACGGCAGTTATATCTTTAAGCTCCACAGAATAAAACTCAGTGGTTGTTTCTATAGCTAGCCCCACAAATAAGGCGTCTACTTTCAATATTTTTCCACTGTAGGCTTTTACAAATTGTTCTAGATTTTTATTCAAAACGAACTTTCATTAATAACAAGAAATAACCAGCAACAAACAATAAAAATAGTTGAAATCTTGGGTAATAGGCTCCATTCGCAGCCGCAGCTTTTACAGACGTGTGACGTCACGACCGTCGTTGCCCGCGCCTGGCAGCAAAGGAGCGTTTTGGCGGGCTTTTAAATTCTTTAAATTAACTTTGAATTTTACGCAAAATAAGGCACTTTCTTAAAAAAAATCTCTGTAATCGGTGAATAAGGTGTACCAATAAACAACTTAAAACCATTATCAAGAAGTAGCCAAATACCCAATTTCACCAAACTTTAGAATCTACTTCTACATCTACATACATACTCTGCAATTCACAAATGTTTTGGGTGGCAGAGGGTGCTAAGCACCAATCCTAATTCTGTGCATTCCAATCCCGAACAGAACGAGGAAAGAAAGAATACATAATAGTATCAGTACGCAATCTTATTTCTCTAATCTTATCCCTCCTGGCATTGCAACCTAAATAGGTTGGCGGAAGACGTATTTCGTTGTACTTGTAAATTAAAGATTTTCGCATATTCTCCAACAAATTCAAACTAAAACGACGTCGTTTGCGCGCCAAGCAATCCCAGCCCAACCCACGTATCAACTCTGTGACACTTTCGTAATGACTGTAACTAGCAGTCACGAATCGAGCGGCTCTCTTCTGTACACTCTCTAACGTGTCAGTCAACCATTTCAAATACGGATGCCAAACTCCACAACAGTAATACAAATGCGGATGCACTAGTGTTTTGTAAGCTATTTCCTTTGTATGAGTATTACAACTTGTCAAAATACGACCTATGAATCGTAGTTTAAAATTAGTTTTGCCTACGACGGAAGTTATGTGCAAGTCCCATTTCATGTTGCTTTGTACTGTTACGCCTAGATACTTCAGGGAATCCACCGTGTCAACAACTGAACTGTTAACTTTGTACTCATGAGCAAACTGCATCTTTTTACTACTTATTTGCATTGCCTTGCCCTTTTTGCAGTTAAATATAAGCTGCCAATAAGTCACCATTTCGAAATAACATCCAGATCGCGCTGAACCTCTAAGAAATCGTCAGAACACTTTAGTTCCTTATAGATAAGAGCATCACCAGCAGACAATCGCATCCTGCAATTAACGTTGTCACCAAGATTGTTTATAAAAATTAGGAAAAGAAGTGGTCCTATTACAATTCCTTGAGGAACGCCGGAAATAACATCTAGCTTAGAAGAGACTTCCCTGTCAGCAACGACTTATTGTGATCGACCAGTTAGAAAATCGCATATCCATTCGCAAATCTGATCCGATATACCGTATGCTCGAATCTGCGCTAAAAGTCGGTCGTGTAGTACAGGGTCAAAAGCTTTCTGAAAATTCAAGAAAATTGCATCAACTTGTGAACCTGCATCGATAAGTCTCGTTACGTCATGCGAAAATAGGACCAGTCGCGTTTCACACAATCTGTTCTTCCGAAATCCGTGTTGGTTTGCTATAAGTAACTCGTTTTCATTTAGAAACTTCATAACGTTAGAGCATATGACATGCTCCAGAATTCTACTGCAAACCGATGTTAGAGATATGGGTCGAAAAGTCCTAGGATTTCTCTGATCTCCTTTCTTGAAAACAGGAATCAACTGCGTTATTTTCCAGTCAGAAGGTACTTTTCTTTCTTCTAAAGATTTAAGGAATATGTCTGACAGAAATGGTTCTATATCTTCTGTGTATTCCGAAAAAAATCTTACTTGTATACCATCGGGACCCGGCGCTTTCCCCACTTCAGGAGTCTTAATTGCTTTATAATATCAACATTATCAATTTGTACTGGATCCATCTCAAATTCTACACGCCGTGGAAAAGCGGGAATTATTCCATGATTTCGCCAATGAAAGAATCTTTAAATTCGGTGTTAAATACGGTAGCCTCGTTCCGGCTGTCATCAACTTCCCAACCGTCTTGTAGTAGAACTGCCATATTGTTGTCACTACCACTAACTTTATTTACATACGACCAAAATTTCTTCTGGTTTTCCTTCAGGCTGTCGGAAAATGAATTTCAACGAAAGTCATTGAAGGCCTCGCGCATTGCATTCTTAACATGTCTTCTTGTCTCATCTAACGTTCCTAAATCACTCCTATACATCGTCCTACTTGAACGTGCATGTATCTTCCTTTGCTTTTTAAGTAAACTTTTAACTTCACGTGTATACCACGGGAGATCGTTCCCATCCCTGATTTTCTATGTAAGTCCATACATTCCCTGACTATACGCATGAATCGAATCCACATCTCTTCAACCGAGCCCCTTACTTCTATAAAGATAAGGTAATTATCCCTCAAAAACGTCCTTAAACACTCCTTTGGATTCTTTTACAATAGTAGTAAGTAAATGGGTGTTTCGCTCCCCCCAATTAGGTCACGCGCCCCGTCCCCTGCGGCCGCTGCCCTATAATTAGGCGCCCTGCCGACTGTTCTGCCTCTGGCCTATAACTACACGCTACCGCCCTGTCATTATCTACCTGGCTACCGGAGCTCTTTCTAGATCACGCGCCTCGCCCCCTGCAGACACGATGGCGCCGCTTACCGTCATTATCTTGGAGGTCGCCTCTACCTGCCGGGGCTCTTTGTAGGTCTCGCGCCACGCCAACTGCAGACACGACGGCGCCTCTTACAGTCATTATCTTTGTAGGTCACGCGCCGCGCCCCCTGCAGCCACGCCGGCGCCTCTCACCGTCATTATCTTTGTAGGTCACGCGCCACGCCCCCTGCAGACACGACGGCACCTCTTACCATCATTATCTTTATAGGTCACGCGCCGCGCCCCCTGCAGCCACGCCGGCGCCGCTCTCACCGTCATTATCTTGGTGTGCAGGCCTCATTAAAAGAAGCACCGCAACAGGAACTAAGCCAGTTGTATCTGAGCTTACACAGAGACAATGTCTTCGCAAAGCATTGAAGATTTGCCTTCTCTCGATGACGTGAATCTGCAAGGTAATTATTTATTCACACATTGCCAGTTTCAATTATTCATATTTTATTTATTTAACAAAATTTATGTAGTATTTTAAACTATGCTATCTTTTTTAGATTTACTGTCTCAAGGAGCCACTAGTGATGGAAGTCTGTTGGTTTTCGGTTCCAACGAATGGAATTGGGAATTATTTGATAAATATCTCAGTAAGTTTTTTTTAATTTAATTTATTTAATATAGGTATCGTTTTATCCTATGTCACCTTTAAACTTTTTTTTTTTTACAGATATGCCA
Source organism: Vandiemenella viatica (assembly GCA_031002005.1). NCBI lineage: Eukaryota > Metazoa > Arthropoda > Insecta > Orthoptera > Morabidae > Vandiemenella > Vandiemenella viatica. The sequence continues at coordinate 8,392 of JARYHS010009126.1, read as the reverse complement.
TCTGAAGGACTAGAGTTCGAGGGTATAGATACCACTAGTACTTACGATGTACCCATACAAATGAATGGTAAGTTATTTATTCATACATTCCTTGTAATTAGATATCAGCTTCATAATTTTTCTATTTAACAAAAAATCAATGTACTGTTTTAACTTGAGAAATATTTGATATTGTTGATAAAAATTTCATTTAATTAACATAGCGTTTTATCCTAACTTTTTGTTTTTACAGATATGCCATCTGAAGTACTAGAGTTCAAGGGTACCACTAGTACTTGCGATGTACCCATACAAATGAATGGTAAGTTATTTATTCATACATTCCTTGTAATTAGATGTCAGCTTTATTCTGATAGCTTTCTATCATTTCATGAGTATAATTTTTCATTTAACATAAATCCATGTACTGTTTTAACTTGAGAAATATTTGATATTGAATACTTTTTTTTTTCATAGATTTACTGGAGTGTGATAAAATTAATGTGCCCAGTAAACGGAGGAGGATTCAATCCATACAGCCAAATGGTAAGTCTAACTTAGCTATTTTTTTATTACATAAATCTAGCTAGGATGCCAGCTTTATTCTCATTGGTTTCAGGTACTTCTGAAGGCATGGACGATACTGATCCACCCAGGGTTTTGCAATTTGCAGAACCAGCGAGTCATGAGACTTTATCTGGTTCAGGCTTGGAACAGGAATTAACTGACTGTGGGTATATTATACTTTATATTTTTGTAATTACCTTTTTCATGTCATGTTTTTAACCTATGCTTTTTTTTATAGATACGGCACAGTATGATGGTTTACCTACCACGAGTGTCTATGATTGGGAACAAGAATTAATCAATAGTGAGTACAATAGACATAAAAATTAATTTAACAAAATGTTTTAAATGTTTTGACCTAAATTATCTTTCTTTTTATTATTAGATTTTCCATGGTATGAGGAACCTAGGAGGATTCAATCCATACAACCAAATGGTAAGTCTCACTTCGTTATTTATTCATACATTATATGTAATTAGATGTCAGCTTTATTCTCATTGATTGCTATCATTGCAGAGCCGTCCGCAGGCATGAATGCCGCCATCGTGTCCGGAAATGCTCCGCTCATGTGGAGACCTTGGGAAATGCAGGTCTCAAACCCAACACCCGGACCTAGCAGGCAGGGTTCAGGAGTGGCAGGTCCTTGCAGACAGCAGCAGCCAAATATATCATTTGCAGCAACGAGGGGTGAGTGTCCAGACGCAACGCGCTTAGTCCTTGAAGATAGGCAGAGTGCTTTTAAAAATAGAATCTATACCGGGACCATTCAAAATTCTGAAAATTTTATTGGACCACTCAAATTGATGCATGTTATGATCTTTTGGCAATGAAGTCCGCGAAATTGTTAGTTGCCGGTCCACCCCGGCTGTAAAGGTTCAGGTTGGGCTGGCAACATCTTTTGCAGTTCAGAAGGAGTTAATTATCGTTTCCGGAAATTTGTATTTTCTTACCAAAATGTGTGAAGTCACAACCAGCCCTCACCTGCCTGATTGGTATAAGATCTGTGTGAAATCGGAGATCACGACTAAATTGGAAGAGTTTCTGGAGAGAGATTCTGGAAAAACCCTCGAGAGATTAATTTCCCTCGACATAAACATTGCTCATTTTCAACCGTTCTATCGAGGGTCTTCCCTTGTTGCTCTGCCAGTTGATATCCAAAGAAGGAAAGCTATAGTCAACGTGAAAAACGATGACGAGTTATGTTTTCTTTGGACTCTCCTTGCAGTTCAGTACAGGCGCCGCATAAACACGCATATAAAGTTAAGGCGTTGGGTGGGGGACTGCATGAATCATAAGGTTCTAATAAACTTTTAGAATCCGCGTAAACAACGACGGGCACTCGCTGCTTTGTGCAAAATCCTTAAACTTTAAGGTTTTATCGTCATCGCCGGCAAATCTACTCTTACTGGATCTGCCCTTGCACAATCGATCTCGTGACGGTACAGAAGATCTTTGCTACCAGAATGCTGCAGACATCTGTCGCATATGTGTATGGCACCTTTATGATTAGTTAATGAAGAACTAACTAGCCGCGACAAGTTGCGAATCCAACAGTAATGGGAATTCCCACTGCTGTCAGTATGCAGCAAATGTTAATGTGGTTATCGCGATTGTCTGCAGTTAAGTGTAAGGGCCCGACAACTTCATTCCTACCTTTAATAAGATCGAGACCGAAAACATTTACTGAAATGCCTGGATTTTGCCTCTCGAATTTGGAAATATCTGCGCGTTTTACCGGAAACTCAATACCTGAGAAATCGAATTCATGGCTTGCGAATGCCTCACTGTAATATTTAACTATATATGCGTGTTTATGCGGCGCCTGTACTTGAACTGCAAGGAGAGTCCAAAGAAAACATAACTCGTCATCGTTTTTCACGTTGACTATAGCTTTCCTTCTTTGGATATCAACTGGCAGAGCAACATGGGAAGACCCTCGATAGAACGGTTGAAAATGAGCAATGTTTATGTCGAGGGAAATTAATCTCTCTAGGGTTTTTCCAGAATCTCTCTCCTGAAACTCTTCCAATTTAGTCGTGATCTCCGATTTCACACAGATCTTATACCAATCAGGCAGGTGAGTGCTGGTTGTGACTTCACACATTTTGGTAAGAAAATACAAATTTCCGGAAACGATATTTAACTCCTTCTGAACTGCAAAAGATGTTGCCAGCCCAACCTGAACCTTTACAGCCGGGGTGGACCGGCAACTAACAATTTCGCGGACTTCATTTGCCAAAAGATCATAACATGCATCAATGAATTTGAGTGGTCCAATAAAATTTTCAGAATTTTGAATGGTCCCGGTATAGATTCTATTTTTAAAAGCACTCTGCCTATCTTCAAGGACTAAGCGCGTTGCGTCTGGACACTCACCCCTCGTTGCTGCAATTGATATATTTGGCTGCTGCTGTCTGCAAGGACCTGCCACTCCTGAACCCTGCCTGCTAGGTCCGGGTGTTGCGTTTCGCCTATCGGTTGAGACCTGCATTTCCCAAGGTCTCCACATGAGCGGAGCAGGTCCGGACACGATGGCAGCATTCTTGCCTGCGGGCGGCTGTGCAACGATAGCAATCAATGAGAATAAAGCTGACATCTAATTACATAGAATGTATGAATAAATAACGAAGTGAGACTTACCATTTGGTTGTATGGATTGAGTCCTCCTAGGTCTACATCTACATCTACATATATACTCTGCAATTCACAAAATTGTGGGTGGCAGAGGGTGCTCAGCACCAAAGCTAATCTCTTTGCTGTGCATTCCAATCCCTAATGGTACGAGGGAAAAAAGAATTCATATAAGAATCAGTCCGGCACCTTATTTCTCTAATTTTATCTTTCCTGTCCTTCCGACTCAAATAGGTTGGTGGAAGAAGTATTTCACTACACTCATGAGTGAAAGTTGGAGTACGCATGTTTTCCAATAAGTTTAAACGAAACGTGTGTCGTCTATCTACCAGAGACTCCCAACCTAATCTACTAATCAGTTCTGTGACGCTTTCATAAGGACTGTAGCAAGCGGTCACGAATCGAGCGGCTCTTCTCTGTACTTTCTCTATACTTTCGATCAATCCCTTACGAAACGGGTCCCAAATGGCACAACAATAATCCAAATGTGGACGCACAAGAGATTTGTACGCTATCTCCTTTGTTTGTTCATTACAATTTTTCAAGATTCTACCTATGAATCGCAGCCTAGAATTTGCTCTACCTACTAAAGAATTAATGTGTATGTCCCATTTCATGTTCCTTTGTACTGTTACTCCCAAATATTTAATAGAATCGACCATATCAATAACTGTATTGTTTAACTCGTATTTCTGAACAATCGGATTCTTTTTGTTAGTTATGCTCATTGTCTTGCACTTTTTACAGTTTAGAGTAAGTTGCCACTCAGCGCACCAAGCCAAAATAACATCCAGATCGCGCTGAATTTCTAAGCAATCGGCCAAATTTCTTACTTCCCTATAAATAACGGCATCATCAGCAAACAATCTAAAAGCTTTTCACTTTGTCTCCGAGATCGTTTATAAAAATTAAGAAAAGAAGTGGTCCTATTACACTTCCTTGAGGTACACCCGATGTAACATCTAGATTAGAAGAACTTTCTCCTTCAACGACAACATACTGCGACCGACCGGTTAGAAAATCCTTTATTCATTCACAAAGCTGATCCGATATACCGTACGCTCGAACCTTCGTTAAAGGCGGTTGTGTGGAGTCAAAGGCATCTGGAAATCTAAAAAAATTGTATCTACTTGTGAACCTGCATCGATAACTTTCATTATGTCGTGTGTAAATAGGGCCAGCTGTGTTTCACATGATCTTTTCTTCCGAATCCACGTTGATTTGTTGTAAGCAATTATTATCATCTAGAAAATTTATAATGTTCAAGCATATAATATGCTCCATAACTCTACTACAAACAGATGTTATAGATATGGGACGATAGTTTCCAGGATCACTTTGATCACCTTTTTTGAAAATCGGAGTTACTTGCGCGATTTTCCAGTCTGAAGGTTACTTTTCGCTCTTCTAATGATTTACTGAATATATCAGACAGAAATGGCCCTATTTCCGCCGCATACTCTGAAAATACTCTTACTGGAATTCCATCCGGGCCCGGTGCTTTCCCCCCACTTCAGGAGCTCTAATTGCTTTATGATACCTGCATATCTATTCGTAATGATTCCATCACCGACTCGCCACGGCGTGGGAAAACGGAAATACTATCCTTATGTTCATTTGTAAATGAATTTTTGAATACAGTATTTAGTACGTTAGCTTTATCGCGGCTTTCACTAACCTCGGAACCTTCACGAATTAGTGCTGGAATATGCTGTTGGTACAATTAACTTTCGTACATACGACCAAAATTTCTTTGGGTTTTCTGTGGGACTCTTAGAGAGAGAGTTGGAGTGAGAATCGTTAAAGGCCTCGCGCATTACATTCTTAATACGTCCTCTTAAATCAGCAAAGGTTTCTAAATCGCTGCGACAACCCTTCCTTCTTGAGCGTGCGTGTATTTTCCTTTGTTTTTGAGTAATCTTTTGACTTCACATGTGTACCACGGTGGATCATTCTCCCCCTTTATTGTACGCTTTGGTATATGTATTTCCATTCCTTCCCTGACTATACGTATAAAACGATGCCACATCTCTTCAACGGTGTCCTTTGTTGACTTGAAGTTATGGTAATTATTCCTCAGGTAGGTTCTAAAACACTCCTTGAGGCCTTTCTGAATCTGTTATACAATCCGCCCTTTTTTCCTTTTTCGCTTGGTCATTAATTTGATAGTCGCAATTACCGCTTTGTGACCGCTTATTCCTGTGATCGTTGAAATATCGGTGAACAATTCTGGCCTGTTGGTAACCAGCAAGTCTAAAATGTTTTCGCTACCGTTATGACACCGCGTAGGTTGATTAACTAGCTACTCGCGATGATTATCTCACAATAACTCGAGAATTGCTTCAGAAGCTGCCTTATCCCTGCTACCTGTGATGTGAACGTAATTACGCAAGTTAATATAAGGCAGATTGAAGTCGCCTCCTAGAATCATAGCATGATCCTTAAAACGGCTAGCTATACTATTTACATTATTTCTTAACTCCTCGACGATAGCTATGTCGGAATCGGGTGGACGGTAGAAGGCGCCTATGATGAGTTTTGAACCAGCTACGTTGAGTTTAATCCATATGATTTCACAGATCGTATCGACGTCTAATTCATTACATGGGAGAAATTTACTCACAGCTATAAATACCCCACCTCCATAAGAATGTAATCTGTCTTTACGAAAAACGTTCATGCTATCTTTAAAAGTTTCGGCGGAACTTATTTCCGGTTTCAACCAACTTTCTGTACCGATAACGATATCCGCTTCTGTACTACAAATAACGCTTTCAAGTTCCGGTTGTCTGTTACAAACGCTTCTATAGTTAATTACGAGAACTTTTAACTGTCGAGATTCTTTTACGTTGCTCCTACATTCTGGTGTTGCATCTGCTTGGGTTGCCCGTAACTGAATTTCGTGTTTCGGGTCTTCCTCCCTCAGCCTAAATAACCACCCAGTGCATTCCACACGGCCCCTGCCACTCGTGTAGCCAATTCACGTGTGTAGTGCACACCTGACCTATTAAAGGGAACCCTACAAGTCTCGACCCTATGGCGAAGATCGAGAAATCTGCAGCCAATGTCATCACAGAAACGTCGTAGTCTCTGGTTCAGCCCCTCAATACGGCTCTGAACCATAGGTCAACAATTCACTCTGTCTACGATGCTACAGATGGTTAGCTCTGCCGATATCTTGCGGTCACTGGCCACAGTGTAAGATGTTTGTTGAAAAATTACCAAAGCCAGATTTTCTAATTTTTTATCTTTTTATCTTTTTTGCTGTCACCAGTCTTTCGACTGGCTTGATGCAATCGTCCATCCTTTCCCATCTTGTGCTAATCTCTTCATCTCTACATATCCCTGACAACCCACGTCCTCAATTATCTGCTTCATATATTCTAATCTCTGTCTTCCTCTACAGTTTTTACCTTCGACCGTTCCCTCCACCAGCAAATTAACCAATCCAGCATGTCTCAAAATATGACCTACCAGCCTGTCCCTTCTTTCTGCAAGCTTCTGCCACAAACTTCTTTCCTCACCCATCATTTCCAAAACTCGTTCATTTCTTACTTTGTCTGTCCACTTAATTGTCAGCATTCTTCTGTAGCAACACATTTCAAAAGCTTCAATTTTTCTTCTTTCCGGTATTCCTGAAGTCTATTAGATGCAGATGCATTGTTCACAGACGCAGCCGGACAGATCCTTGCAGATAACGTCATCAACTGTGTTGCATACAGTCTTCAGTGGTTATTAAATGGGATTGTATAAAACTGTTAGTCGCCTATTATTATTTATCATGGTAGATTCTGAACTAGCCACTCAACACGAGCTAGTCTTCCTTATTCTCGGTTGCCGAAACCTAGTAATCGGTTGGACGAACAAATTAATGCAGCTGTGTGAAGCAAAGTTCACGTACCGTGCATCGATATAGAATTAACCTCCTTATATCAGGAGCAGGAGTAGCATAAGTACTAGAAGTAATAGAAGAGAAGTCCAGAAAGTAAAAGAATGAAAATATCTCCAGATCCTTTCTTATTTCCAGAGGAAACTTCAGTTTGGCTCGTATTTGTTGTCCTGTCTTCTTTCTGTAAACTTACTCTTCAGTGACGAAAAATTGCTCTCATACAGTGGTGGATCAAGGGGAGGGGGCGAGAGGGCACAATCCCCCCCCAAAGAATTTAAGGTCCACCCCCGACATCGGACTTTTTGACATTTGGAGGTTTTTTTTTAGTTCTACATTTTTAGCTTTTTTAGCTCCCCCCTCCCCCCACAAACCAAAATTCGCTCAAGCCCCCAACCAAACGAAATCTACTCAAGCCCCCCCCCAAAAGAAATACGCTAAGTTCCCCCCTCCCTCAAAACCAAAATCCTGTATCCGCCACTGCTCTCGTACATAGAAGCCAACATACGAGATGCCGATTTTAACGCACCTACTTGTCCTGGTGAACTTGTATGTTCCATCTGGATTGAATCTTGCGGGCAGATGTTCTCCTTAGTTTCTAGTGCTTTCAAGCGTGCAAAATGAGGGCCACCTGCAGGAGAACACTGGGAAATGGATTTTTTTCACATACAGGTAAATACATCATTACAGGTAGCGTTGACAACCTGCATCCTAGATACTGTTGAAAAAATATACAGCACCCGAAAATACTATGTTTCAGATGGGTGAATCAACTTGCTCTGTTCCGAGCTGTTATGTTAGTGTCGAAATTTACAACGTCAAACAAATGTTTCCTCGTGCAACTGTCTCTGCTTCGTTTTTGTTTTGTTAATTTTTTTCACTTGGAGGCTATTCTTTCTTTTGATATTTAATTAAATTTAATTAGGTATGGAAAGTGGTAGCAACAACGAAAGTGCGTCAATTTCAACTGAATTGGAAGTCATAGAATGATTATTTTATTAGTTCAGGGGAGGATTGTCGCACACATACGCAAAATATTTTATCAATGAATGAAATTGATGGAGACCTTAAAGTTATAATCTTTTTTGAATTTCGCACGCCATTTTTTATATAACTTTCACAAAGCTGTTAAACAACTTGAAGCTGATAACATCACAGTCTTATGTGTGTATATTATTATGTCAACTTTAAATTCAGCGCTAGAACAATTTAAAACAGATGGTTTGTTTGGTTAAGAAACAAAAAAAAAAGTTCTTAGAAGCCAAATTCTGCACTTAAAAGTGATAATGTTATGAAGGTTTTTTAACAATATTTGTTGATAAACGTCT
>JARYHS010009124.1:0-13000 GCA_031002005.1 Vandiemenella viatica | reverse complement strand
ATTAAATTCTGAAAAATTCTTTCTTATTTTATGATTTTACCCAATTGGAGACCTTAATCTTTAAAACGATATGTCATTTATCGATTTTGGTTAGATATCAAAGGAGATAAATGGCTCGTAATAATAATAATAATAAAAATACATTGTAGAAATAATATTGATACTTTTGCCCTTTAATGGTTGAAAACCAAAAAATTCCTTTTATAAAACATGGTGTGACCAAAGCAGACACCTAGGTCTTTAAAATGATACCTCATTTTTCGATTTCGGTTAGGCATCAAGCGAGGTAAAAAAAAAAGTTACAGAAATGATGACATTTTTGCCCCTTAAGGGTTGAATTATTTCTTAAAATGATGTGACTAAAGTGGATTCTTTAATATTTTAAACAATACCTCATTTATCGATTTGGCTCGTGACAGAAAAATGTGTTGTAGAAATATTAATACTTTTGCCCTTTACATGTTGAATTTAAAAAAAATCCTTTCTTAAAATATGGCGTAACCAACCAAAGACCTTACCAAGAGCTCAGTCTTTATAATGATACCTTGTTTATCAATTTTGTTTAATTATGAAGGGAGATAAATGCCTTGAGACACAAAAAAAACACATTTCAGAAATACTGATATTTTTGCCCTTTAAGGGTTAAATTCAAAAAAAAAAAATATATCCATTCTTAAAACATTATGTGATCACAGCGGAGACCTTAATCTTTAGAGTGATACCTTATTTATCTATTTTGGTTATATATAAATGGAGATAAATGGCTCGTGCCACAAAAATGCGTTGAAGAACCATTGAAACTTTTTACCTTTAAGGGTTGAATTCCAAAAAAATCCTTTCTTAATATATGATGTCACCAAAGATGAGACATTACTCTTCATAATCCTCCTTTATTTATCAATTTTGGTTATATATGCAGGGATATAAATGGCTCGATACACAAAATCTCATTTTAGAAATATTGACATTTTTGCCCTTTAAGGGTCGAATTACGAAAAATTCCATTCTTAAAATATAATGTGACCACGGTGCAGACCTTAATCTTTAATATGATACCTCATTTATTTATATCAGTTAGATATGAAGGGTGATAAATGGCTCGTGACACAAAAACGCAGTGTAGAAATATTGATATTTTTGCCCTTTAAGGTTCAAATTCCAAAAAATTCCTGTCTTAATATATAATTTCACCAAAGCGGAGATCTTCATTAAACGTTTCCAGATAGGTATCAAGTGAGATCAATGACTCGTAACAAAAAAAAAAAAAAAAATCGCATTTTCGAAATATTGACAGATTTACCCTTAAGGGTCGAATTCCAAAAAAATCCTTTCTTAAAATATGATGTGAGCAAAGTGGAGACCATAAGCTTTAAAATGACAACTCATTCATTGATTTTAGTTAAGTATGAAGGGAGATAGTGGCTTTTGATAAAAAAACACCTTATAGAAATAATATAGTATAAGTTTCCCCTTTACTTGCATCATGATGAAATTTCAAACTACAAAATTCTTTTAACTGTCTTGATTCCGAAAAAAAAAAAAAGTTTAAATACAATGCCTGGTTAAGTGTAAAATATTGTTTTGATAAAAAAAACGTTAACTACATGAAAACATCTAATTATTGAAGATTCTTGTCTGCACTAACTTGCAGCAACAAAGATAAATATAGGTAGTAAGGGGTACATCTGAAATGTAGTTCAACTATGATACACACACCTATACTGAATTAACTCTTTCCATCAGTAACTATAAAACAATTCTAAGATGTACCAAAGATATTTGATTCAGCAACTTCAGAAATGCTTGTAGTACATTGTTTCAAAAAGGAGTTATAGAAGACGGAAAATATTTCCAATGAGACTGGTAAGTGGTAATGTTTGAGGATGACAATCAGAAGAATGCAGAGTTGATACCATGTCTAACAAGACCTGTGGGTGACTTTGGGACATGAATTAATAATCCTGTATCCTGTCCAGGCAAACCGATTTCAGTTTTCCATGGTTTCCAAAATCCACTTGAGCAAAAAAAAAAATATACTTACTTACTTTTCACGAGATGTTTCACAATAATGTAGCTTTATACAAGACTATAAGATACCTGGTTAAAATCTTACTGACATCTTTAGTTGATTTCTCATTTACATACCTGATTGATGCTGAGCTTGAACCACAAACATCATTTAGCCACTCCTGAGGATGAAAGTGATTAGTATAAATTCTCAAAACATTGTTAACAATTCATATTGTCACAGATACAGGAAACCCATACAGACTACATTCTCAGTTGTTCCATTTTGGAGCTGCAGACATTAATAAACATTTAATGGGTAGTACAAATCACCAAATCATTATTGATTAGATTATCTCTGCTATACTTGCTGTACTAAATTAGCAAGTGAAGCCACAAATTTCATCTGCTCCTCCTCAAACTACTTACCCTCCTTCCCCCCCCCCCCCAGCCAGTGCAATTGTTGTTTTTATATGGTTTTCTGCAATTATCTAAGCAAATGCTGGAACAGTTCCCAATCTCCACCAAATAAACTGCACATTTAACAAACACATATACCCTTATCAAACAGAACACAAGCTACAAATTTCACAGAAAGATGACAACACATCCACTCCCAAACCAAGACTTTGACAGGGCTAGATAGTCAGCCACTGGTAAATGGAATATTACTTTCGAAATAAGCACAATATTTGGAAAATTAAAACAATCTTTCTAGACAATATTCATTCTGCACTGCAACAAGGAGCTTGGAAGGCTCATCATTGGCAGATCTATGAATTTTCCAAGCCGGAGTAAAAACCTTGATATTACCATATCTTCAAACATGATTTTACTGCCCTTGGGAAATAATGGTGATTAAAAAAAAAATGTCGCTTCCACATAAATTAGCTGCTCACTTCAAGTTATAGTTCTGGACAAGTGCCACGGTTTGCTACCCCTTCCCCCGCACCTAGATACAACACTGAGGGTCATACTTCTGAAATGAACAAGAAGCTTCATGTAATGTGATAGCATCAAATCTATGTGTCACATAAAGTGATGTATTTAATCTTAATGCTATGTGGAAATAAAGACTGGATATTACTTGCATTTTGAAATGAAGGAAAAAGAGTAACATAAGATAACTGTATAATACAATGTAAGGTAAAATTAAATGCATTCCACTAGACTTTTATTTTTTTGTGCTAAAGGTTAGAGCAAAGGGATGAGGACAGCAGCAGCAACCAAAAAAAAAAATCTGGAGTGGACCTTTCTTTTTGTTGTTGTTGCTGCCATCCTCCTTTCAAATTTGGAATGTGATGGGTATCTTTAACTTTACTTTTCCCTATTGAACAGATTTTTTTAGAGCGGCAGGGGGAGGGGGGAGGGGGGAGGGAAGCGAATCAACAAGAGTGTTATGCACTTGTGGTATGACAACAATGTTTAAAAACAAAATGATTTTTTACTTGACAAATTACAGGGGACCCCAAATACTGTGAATATCACCCAAGCTAAAAACAAAAGTGGAAAACAGAAGCATGCCAATTTTTTTAAAATTATAAGTACTTCAGTTTTCATGAACTGTAACCAATGGATGCCAAAAAATTCTGTGACTGCTTTGATTTGTTACACATCAATTCAGTGATGTCTGCAGTAATGTTGGCAGGCCAATGTAGATCAAATTGTTAGATGGGAAAGATATTCACATATATTTAGGAATGTTTTTGAGTGATTTAACCAGTATGTGATGCTTACACAAGCAAACATCATGAAGGCAGATTATATAAAGGGTATTACAATATGAGCACAAGATTTAAATTTTAAATAAAAAATGGTTTTCCATAACCATGTAGTGATGTGTTTATTGATTTGTAAAGTACACATTAGGCAAATATGTATGGATCATCACTTCTGGTGAATGATTGTCATGGCTTTGGTGGCCACGTGTACTCTTCTCGCATAATTTTCAATAACAGTTTTGCATGAATGTCACAGTATTTCGTCGATACAGTGTTCAATTTTGGCCTTTGTTACTTGGGTGCTCGTGAGCTTCTAGGCGTAAACCTGAAACTTCAGAAAACCCCCAAGAAAAAAGTCCATAGATGTTAAGCCGCAAGATCACAGAGGCCAATTCTGGTCACCTAAATAGGCGATGACACTACCAGGAAAAAGACCGTCAATGTTGCACAGGTAGTATGGCAAGTGGAGCGGTCCTACAGAAACCACGTTTCAAGAGCAATATCTTCCAATTCAGGCACAAAAGAACTAGGTTACGATGTTATGATAACGTTTGCTATTTACTGTTAATGCATTACCTGCCTGGTTGTCCAAGAAAAACGGTCCAATGATTCATACAGTCCACAATGCTGCCCAAACAGTGACATATCAGGGAGGCATTTGTTTCTCCTTAATGCCAACCTTCTCATCCCAAATGCAGTAGTTTTGGCTATTAACGAAGCCATCGAGGTGAAAATGGGCTTCATTGGTGAAGATGATTTTGTCCAAAAAATCAGCATTCACTTCTTCATTGCGTTCAATGATACAATTGGCGAATTCTCTTCACTGTACATTGTCAATTGCCACAAGTTCTTGAGTAAACTGAATTTTGTAAGCAAGTAGATGCGAATCTTCAGAGCGAATACGGTGAAGAGTGGCTTTTGAAATGTTCAGTCATCGTGCACGATGATGAAACGATGTCCATGGATTCTCAGCCAAACTATTGCGAACTGCCACAATGTTTTCTTCTGAACAACCACTACTAGCTTGAGCCGTATGTTTTACAACTCTGCCAGTATTACTGGTATTCTTTTTTTTACAGTTGATGAATTTGGAACATTATTTCTACAGAAAACTAAATGCACTTTTTGAATCATTGAAACTAAACATTCACCATTTTGATAGCAAACCTTGACAAAAGGGATGTGTTGTTGTGTCATTAGCTCTCCATGATTATTAACTCCTGTCTCCGATCAACTCGTAACAAATACTGACCTATGTAACCATAACAGCAAAAATAGTGCACAATTCAAATCTTGTAGTCTTACTGAAATGCCATACATATGTTTAGCACTTAGAGGAATAACAAGGAATGCAGAGGCTCAAAACACTACATGCAAGAAAGGCAAAAAATAATAGAACATTCACAGAAATGTTTCCATGGTTTTCCCAGATCACTCCACGTGAATGATGGGATGGTTCCTCACAATAGCCCATGGGCGCCTCTTGCCATATCCCGTATATCCCTTCCATACCATTACCTTTCCGGATAGGTGCAATGCACCCTCCGCCACACACTTTTAGTGACTTGCAGAGTAAAAGAAATAGTAAATAGGCAGAGGCAATTACTAGGGCAGTTTATGTGAACAATCAAATGTTATTCAGAGAGCTTAAGTGATACAATATGAGATCTGGATGGTGCAGTATGAATTTCTTGTTATTAGTCCTTTAATTGGTTTTACACTATCTTATACCTCCTCCTGTCATGTGGTAATCTCATTACTTCAAATACATGCTACAACTGGGCAAACAATTAGCATCATAGCAATGTAGGAAAATTTTCACTAATACATAAATTCCATCAAAATTAATAATAATAACTTTTATCTTTAAACATCAGGCATGAGTAAATCACCTTCAAATGAGAGAGAAAGAATTCTTTCAATATATTTGTCTATACCCTCTAAATGTTAAATATGTTAGTAACAAAGTACAGTACCAGAGTAATTTAATACACTCAAATATGGATGAACCGCCTTTTTCATAAATTATGATGGTTGAAAGAGATTAGTCCCATGTAGAAAAAGATCTATGTTCTTACAGGTTGCTTCTGCAGAGGTAAATACTTAATTTAATTTAATTTCAATGGAGCACAGGCTCCAGTGGCAATTTCCCTACACCCCCATCTTCCCCCTATCCTGCAGCCACCTACATTTGCCCTTTACAAATTTTATCTTTAAATTCTTTCAACGTTTTCGGTAAATTGTTCATCATTTTTCTTGGTAACTCATTCCAATCCATGACACCCTTACCTAAAAAAGAGAATCTTCCTACACCCTTGTGCCTGAAATCGAGTGCCAGCTTGTGGTCATCGTCATCTTTTCCCTTCCATGCACTGCTTTTCATACCTACTCCAATATCTTTCGATGCCTCATCACCAGTATACGCCCTGTACACTCCCATGACCCTCCTCATACTCCTCCTGTCTTGCAATGAATCCCATTCCAGCTCCTTTATCTTATCCGTCACTGATTGCATTCTGCGATAATTTCCAGAAACAAATCTAGCAGCCCTTTTTTGTACCCTCTCCAACTCCTGTATTTGATACGTAAAATAAAGGTCCCATACTACTCTACCATATTCGAGCAATGGTCTCACCAAAGTTCTGTAACCCAGTTCCTTTACTTCTCCCGTACATCCCCTCATCACTCTCTCCAACAAGTGCAGAATTTTGAAACCTTTTCCTACCACCTGTCTCATGTGTCCTGCCCAGTTAAGCTTGTTATCAAATGTAATGCCAAGATATTTACATTTCAAGTCTTCAGCAAGCAATTCTTTCCCCACCTTATGATCATAATATACCTTTAGTTTTTTTATTTGTGTATCTAATAAGCTGACTCTTCTTTGCATTTATCTTCATCCCATGTTTACCAACCCTACTAGATATCCTGTCCAGATCACCCTGCAACTGTTTACAATCCTCTATAGTTTTGATTCTTTTATATATCATTATTTCATCTGCAAACAATCTAATTTCAGACAATAAACGATGAACACAATTATTCATTATAATAATGATTAGCAATGGTCCCAATACACTACCCGACAGCACTCCCATTTTTACCTCCACTTCCCTTGACACTACATTTCTTACCCCAACTTTCTGTTTTCTACCTTTTAAAAATTCTTCCACCAGCAAATCACTTTCTCATTAACTCCAATAGTTTTTACGTTATTTACTACCATTTTATGGCTCACTGTGTCAAATGCCTTTGACAGATCTAGTGAGAGAGTAAGCGAACGTAAGATACAAGGAACTAGAGTAGCAAAGAAACAGATTTTTAAGTTGCAGATACTGAATTACACAAAAGGGAAGAAAATAGTATTATTATATTAGGAGTTTACAGATCTACAAGTGGAGGCTTTTATTGTTTCTTAAATGAATTTGTACATTGTCTAAACAAACTTGCAGGAAAATATTAAAAAAATAGCAACAGCAGGTGATTATGTCTCAGAATGCATGTTCACTATGAAAACTGAGGAAACAGAAAAGGCAGGGAAAGTGGAAAGAAAAATTTTTGAGCACTGAAAATGAAAAAAGGAGACTTTCGGCACTGGAGGAATAAAGAACTACTAGATGACTAGTGCGAAAATTTCGCGAATAAAATGCGATAAATAGTGAATTAAATGCTTGTAATATAATGAAAAGTAGAACCGTACTTTTGTAGAAATTTTTTTAGTGTAATAGGTATGCATCAAAATACTCGCAACATATTACAAAACAGTTAGGAAAATTTAAAACACTCTATATTTATGACAAACTGTCACTGAACTTAACAGAATAAAACCAACCTGAACAAAATGCACACAACATATCAACATCTCTGAAAAATATTTGTTGCTGTGCGAATAAAATGTTTACATTGGAATTGTATAGCAAAACAACTGTGTTTCCATAACAGAAAAAATATATCCGAAACGCTACTTATTGAATAAAATTTTTTTTTTGACATCTCTGTGATATCCGCTGCTGCAATCTAGGGACTTGGCTATGAACAGTCTCATACGCGCTACCACTTTAAGCAACAAATTCCGAAAAATTCTTTCTTAATTTATGATTTTACCTAGCTGGAGACCTTAATTTTTAAAACGATATGTCATTTATCGATTTCGGTTAGGTATCGAAGAAGATAAATGGCAAGTAATAAAAAAAACACGTTGTATAAATAATATTGATACTTTTGCCCTTTAAGGGTCGAATTCCAAAAAAATAATTTTATAAAATATGGTGTGACTAAAGCAGCCACCTTGGTTTTTAAAATATACCTGATTTATCGGTTTCGGTTAGTTATCAAGTGAGGTTAAAAATTTTTTTTTGAGAAATGATGTAAGAACTCTGGGGTATTTTATGTGGCCATTAAATATCAATATTAACTCAATTTGTCTAACGGCCAAATTAAACATCCATAAACATGACAACACTTATATGATTCACATGAACATGATTTTTACATACCAGTTGTGACATATAATTACGTATCTTGTCAGCAGAAGTGCCTCATCAAACACAGATAAACTGAGCCATTAAACTCATACTACTTCTTGCACTTTTTTCAGTGCTTTTTCTATTCAGATTATATCAGTTATGTATTTTCATTGTTCCATATCCTGACTTAATTTCACTATGCAGATTGTATATTACCCTCGTGTATCAATATTTTAGATTCAATTTATTAGCGGTTTATTGGCTCAATGGTTAAGGATCAAAAGGTGCCTTGTTCGAATCCCTATCTTACTGGTGATTTTGGAAGGTCTTTAATATGGCCATCTCTGACACAGCTAGCTGTGTAATGTGAATAAGGATTGCAATCCCACAGTGTTTTCAATCCCGCGGGATTTTTACGGGATTTGTACCAATCCTGCGGAATTTGTACTAACAGTCTTTTTATGCATATATTTAAAACATAGTTATTTAAAGTGTTAATAAATTAAATATTAAATGTTTGTTAATTAAATTAATAAATCAATTTTAATGTTAAATAATAAAAATTAACAGTTAACAATATTTTAATTGGCAAAATTACATTAATTCTTTGCATGTCATAATTAGGTTTTACATTTTTATTTTTAAATCTAAACCAATTTTTAAATAAACAATCAAAAAAGGAAAATATTAAGTCTTAGGTCATGCCTTATAATAAATAACTCTAGTTTAAAAACATGGTATGCATAATGGCCAAGTTACCAGAGTTTTTTTTTTTTTTTTTTTACTCTAAATAAACGAACATTACATAATACTGAGAGAAAGCATTCTACTTCACAAAGTGAAGTGATTATACTCTGTAACATGTAGGCTTGGCTCAGAGCAAGATCTCATAACTTTTTGTCACTGCACAAGCACGAGACTTGGCCTAGTTTTTCATGAATTGTTCTTGTGGGATTCATTATTATCTCTCCTGATTCCTTGATTGATCTTATGGTTGATTCGTTATTAAAAGAAACTACTCATCAAGACGTAAACTGTCAAGTACTCCAGTTTTACTTTAATTGGTGAAATGTCTTTTAACTTTCTCGGCTTATGATTGCAGTGAAGTCCTCATGGATATATCACTGGATTTCGTTGTAAAAACATGAAATTTGACACATGAGGAAAACGTCCGAGGCAGCTGTCGAAGAATGGTGTTTTTACAACACAATTCGGCGATACAGCTGTGAAGACTTCATTATAACTTTTTTTGCCTTAAGTCTAAATAATAGTCTAACAAGGAGTCGAAAGGATACCTGATATTCACTCAAAAATAATGTATTGTGGCGATTGACCAAATTATTCAAAGAGCGATAATTGAAAGCCAGAGTGGCACATGTAAGCAGGCGCCCAAAATAACAATAATTCAAAGGATATACAATTGCCTTTTGATAGCTGCTAAATAAATAGGTATGCGATTGTTATAATTATGATAACATTAATTTCGTACCAACCTATAGTCAAATTTTCAGCCACAAATACAGAAAATGGAAATAATGAAACCATGAACTGTATAGTTCAGATAAAGTGTGCGATACATAAAAAATACTTATTATATAGTTAGAAAATCATGGTAAATACGCAACATAACTCAAACTATAGAAATGTGTACTCAAAGCAAATGTAAGTTTTAATGAATATGTAAATTTGGATTTATTGACTCACGAGTGACGAAGGTTGACAAAAAGAAACATTTACTAAAACGAGTGAAATTCCAACTGCAAGGGTACAGGCAAACAGTGTAATACATCCTATAGAGATCGAGTGGGGCAGTGAGTCACGCAGACTGAAATACGTTTCCGCCAGATTTTGTGGATTGGGGATCCGCTTAATTTTGTGCGGGATCTCCCAGACTGTTTAATGATATGGGATCCTGCTTTGCTGGATTGCAATCCCTAAATGTGAAGCACACCTGAACACTACCATATCTTGGATTCCAGGTTAAACTACAGATTGCCTAAACCCAGTAGGATTACTGGATTAGACTAGTACAGCCGCGACAAGAATGAGTATGCACAACCAATCAAAAAACTCTTGTCATTAGGCAGCACAAGTGTAGGAGTAAGTCTAAGTAAATGGACTATTGTTTAGGGAGTACAGGAAGTCTAGTAGGTGATTTTCATTGTTGGTCCATATCATAAAAATATTATTTATGAATCTGGTCCACACAAGAAGTTGTGTCACTGTTACTGATATTGACATTACCTTACAGAATGGAACCTATTTACATCAAACCTACAAGTCTACAACAATACCTTCACTTCAGCAGCTGTCATAACTCCCATACCATACGTTCCCTTCCTTAAAGTCTGGCCATATGTGGCAGGCACACTGTTCTGATGAAGAAACACTCTCCAGTTACATTCAAAACCTGTCCCAAGCTCTCATCTCACACAGCTACCCCTTGATGTAAAAACAAATCCTCTCCACGCAATTACTGCAATGCCAAACTTCGTAAAGTTAAACACAGCCCCCTTTTCATCGCCCAGTTATTTCCTCATCTCGAGTCCATAAATCCTTCATCAAGGGCATGACTTCCTACTTTCCTTCTCATGCACATACTTTTCCACAAAACCCCATGCACTGCCCATACAAATGCTTCAGCCGACCACCCAACCCCACGAAAATCTTGGTTCACCCCCACACAGATTATTTCATTGCAACAGACCCCACTGCAAACTGTACAACATGCACCTGTCTCCACTACCTGCTCCAATCCTACCCTAGTGATAAACTGGATATGTCACATTCACAACTATACACACATGGACGCCGGAAGGGAGGGTGCAAGGGGGTGCACTTGCACCCCCCTGGCATCCCGGGTCTCCGTCTGGACAGTAGTAGAGCTAAAAAAAGGTCGCCCAGCCCGGAAATTTTTGGGCCGATAGAGGGAGGGGGGGCACCAATGCAGCCCTGGTGCACCCCACTAGAAGCAATCCTGCCGACGCCCATGTATACACCTGATATATCAACTCAAATAACTGCATTGTACAAGTTCATAAACAGGCCTCACCACTAATACACTCGTCATCGGAACATAGGCCACAGGCAAATGGTGTATACCAGCAACTTATCACATCCAGTGACAAAACTCATAAATTGGATAATACTGTTTTACAGTAAAGGCTGTCAGAGTTTTCACTGACACAACCCCCTCTGAACTCTCCAGAACTAGCTAAGCATCATATCCTTGACACCTGACTCCTGACCTTAATCTCCAATAATACCATTTCAGTATACCCAACACTTATTAGTACTATTTTTCACATTTTATAGATCTTATATTTAATATTACTACTTCAAGTTTTTTTATTATAAATATTAATAACCTCTCATCTCAATTACTTAAGTGATGTTCCTCCACTTTCAATGATAGAAAATGTCTACAGGATTATAAATTCAGTACTGTCTGGCCTCTTCCATCATCACCTCTGATGCCCAGGCCATGCTACTTTGGTTCCCCATTCACAAAGCAGGTGACAATGTGATCACATCTGGCCCCACCAAGTGTCTCATCTACTTGCAAGAATAAGGTTCAACATCGAAATAATGCGTTTTGTGTGTTTGTCTTTTTTTTTTTTTTTTTTTTTTTTTTTGTGTTGGTCGTTCATAGCTACAGGAAGCATTGGGTTTTCCTAGCCTTCCTTAATTTCATTGCCTCAAACCATTTTCCTGGGCATCATATATATAAAGGATAGTGAAATTAACCACCACTTACCTTAGATGATGGTTTTGTGGGTGAACACATAAAAAAACACAAGAACAGGAAAAACACTTAGCTCCTATTATTTCCTGGTTACCATATTGCCGCCCCGGCTTCCTTCTGTGTTGTGCCTTTGTTTAACTATTTTTTGTGTTCCTTTATCTTTGTTTCCGATCGTTATTTTCTTTAAATTTGTCTTTCCATTTTTATTTTTCCCTATTTTGGATATATTATGAAATGCGAGTAGGCTACATAACCTCACCAAGTTTCTTTACCCATTGTCGCCATTCACATTAAGAACCCGTGGTCCTATTGGTCTGAAACCTACCTTCTCGACTTTTCTCCCATGTTTTTAACATGTAACTGCTGTTGTTTACAACCTTTTCCCATATCCAAATGGATTTTTTTAGCGTCCTGTGATTTCTCTGATTTGGTTCTAGCAGCTCATGCTCCCCATTTCAGTGACTTGTTTCCCGTGACTTGAATGCTAATAATTCATTTTAATCCATATTCCTAAGCACCTTTTCCACTTGTTTTTGACGCGTAACTGCTACTGTTTATGAAATTTTCCTATATGCAAAAATTTTGTTTAGCGTCCTATACTTGGAAGCTAATAACTAGCCTCTTTTGAATATTTTATCACCACCAGCGGCGGCCTTAGCCATTGTGAGGCCCGGGGCGGCAGATCTTTGCGAGGCCCTTGGCCTTTGTACAAAATATATTAATCGAAAATTGCAATCGTCATAAAAAATAAATTTCGAGTTTTAAAATATTATATTAGAAGACTTATTAAAATTTAACAAACATAAAGATGACAAATTTTTAAGCATAAACTGAAGTACATTAATGCCTTGAAAGATATACGCAGGGATCCTGAGACTAAAATGTTTAATTAAAGCACAAGAATCTAACGAATGAACGATGTCATTTTCAATTAAAATAATAGGAATGGCCGAATAACGATCTTGTGGCATCAAATTCCTCAAATATGTTTTAATAATTTTTAACTTCTTTCTGTTGACGCAACTGAATTATATCTGATGACAATAATTATCAAGGCTACTTCG
>JARYHS010009123.1:0-14001 GCA_031002005.1 Vandiemenella viatica | reverse complement strand
GGTGAAAGTGGAAAGGGAATTATCCGTCTAGAAGTCGTCTAGAAGCCAGTAGAGCACACGATTACGGGGATTAAACCATGAAACACAGAGCAACACGAATTAATAGAGGCAGCGGCGGAGATCAAAGGGATACCCAGAATAGTGCGAAGGTAAGTGAAATCTGCGAGAGTGAAACGGAATGGCTAATGCCGCCCGGGAAAGGAAGTACTTCGCGAAAGGTTAACGCGGGATTATTTAATTGAGACTGTAGTTAATTTTCAGCGCTCTCGTTCCTCTTCGTCGTTTCTTTGCATTGGTTTCGTATTACTGCTGGTTAATTAGTTTGCGACTAATGAAATTGAATACTAGTGAAAAACCGTCAGCTGACACAACAAAACACGAGGGCTAATCAGAAAGTAAGAATTTTTAAAAGGTAGAAAACAGAAAGTTAGTGTAGGAAATTTAGTCTCAATAGAAGTAGAAGTAAAAATGGGTGTGCCACAGGGTAGCGTATTGGGACCATTGCTATTCGTTATTCTAATGAATAATTGTGTTGATTGTTTACTATCTGAAATTAGATTGTTTGCAGATGACATAATGCTGTATAAAAGAATCAAAACGATAGAGGATTGTAAACAGTTGCAGGGTGATCTGGACAAGATATCTAGTTGGGTTGGAAAACATGGGATGAAGATAAATGCAAAGAAGAGTCAGCTTATTAGATACACAAATAAAAAGCAAAAGGTTAATTATGAAGACTTGAAATTTAAATATCTTGGCATTACTTTTGATAACAAGCTTAACTGGGCTGGATACATTGGACAGGTGGTAGGAAAAGGTTTCAAAGTTCTGCACTTGTTGGAGAGAGTGATGAGGGGATGTACGGGAGAAATAAAGGAATTGGGTAACAAAACTTTGGTGAGACCATTGTTCGAATATGGTAGTGTAGTATGGGACCCTCATTTTACGTATCAAATACAGGAGTTAGAGAGGGTGCAAAGAAGGGCTGCTAGATTTGTTTCTGGAAATTATCGCAGAATGCAATCAGTGACGGATATGATAAAGGAGCTGAAATGGGATTCATTGCAAGACAGGTGGAGGATGAGGAGGGTCATGGGAGTGTACAGGGCATATACTGGCGATGAGGCATGGAAAGATATTGCAATAGGTATGAAAAGTAGTGCATGGAAGGGAGAATATGACCATGACCACAAGCTGGCACTCGATTTCAGGCACAAGGGTGTGGGAAGATTCTCTTTTTTAGGTAAGGGTGTCAGGGATTGGAATGAGTTACCAAGAGAAATGATGAATAATTTACCGAAAACTTTGAAAGAACTTAAAGATAAAATTTGTAGAGGGCAAATGTAGGTGGGTGCAGGATAGGGGGAAGATGGGTGTGTAGGGAAATTGCCACCGGAGCCTGTGCTCCATTGCAATTAAATTAAATTAAGTCTTTGGCGTTAATTTTTATTAGCATAAATAAGATGCACACAGTTAATTACAAATATACTTACTATTGTACGAATTTTACCCTACTTGTCCTTAATCCAACGCTGATTGAGGTATTAATCCTATCGCAGCACTAAATTTGAGATGACTCTGTGGTAGAATTCGTCCATCTGACTGTTGAACTACCGTCCAGTCTTCGCTGCCTTTTGCGAACTCCCAACACCACCTCCTTACACTTCACAAGAAGAAACACTTTTCCCTATACGTGCGTGGGCTGCAGTTCCCCGTAGATTTCGATGGGAGTTCGTCCTTGCTCCGTAGAAAACGAGTCATCCTCGTTGCTCGTGGACGCGTGAATCACAACCGCCATCTTTAACAACTGACAGCAACGCCGTGCCGCGGAGCTACCGGCAAATAAGGCAGGGCCGTTACAAGAAAGGACCACTTTCAGTTCACGTTTAGCTACGGTCGCATACGGATCTAGTCTAGCAGCTACGAGAGTGCTTCCTTGTTTACGTGTGTGTCGGTAGTGAAGTGAGTCTACAGCGGTGCGAGTGGCCATAGCGCCAAGTGAGTGTATCGGTGACAACAAGTTATATTGAGACACAACATCCGAACCAAAAAGTAGTAGTTAAAACAAGTGTAAAGGAATTTAAGTGCACGTCAGAACAGCTACAGCTCGTCGTCAGTGGCGCAGCGTGTAAAGGAGTCACAATGGCGGAATCTAGTGGTGGCGTGACAGCCAAAACAACTGGCGATAAGCAAGATTTATTTATCTACCAAACAGAACAAGAGATGTCGGAGACTACAAAAAAGAAGATGGAAGAATCTACCTTGGATAGTGAAGAAGAAGGGAAATATTACCTCAGAAAGAAGCGTAAAGCCTCGGAGAGAAGAGGTGTACCTAAGGTAAATAAAGAAGAACCAACGACGTCAGAAACATTCCTTAACTCTAATAAGGAACAGATTACAAAGCAGATGACAACATCGCAGCAGCCACCATACCACACCCCAGAAATAGCGGGTAAGACAAAAAGTGACCAACTTAACCCCGTGACCACAAGCGAAGGCGGGGATAAAGACAAGCCAACTTCCCCACATCAACGTATCAGACTATATGGCCGTCAATCACAAGCACCTTATGTAGTCACAATTGAGCCAAAGACGAATGGCACTATGCCTCACCCAATTCAACTAGGCAAAATATTTTATAACAAAGTTAACGGACTGCAGAGGATGAACCAACAGGGTAAAAACCGGATGATGCTGGAATTCGCAAAGGCGGAGGCAGCAAACAGCTTCGTGGAAAACATCGACTTCTTACAATCACTGGGATTAAAAGCATATATCCCTGCCAGCAGGGTCGAATGCAAAGGTGTTATTAAATTTGTTCCCACAGACCTCAACGAAGAAGAACTACTTAGAAACATTAAATCAACTGCTCCATTAGTAGGGGTAAGACGATTTATCAAAAAAATACGGCTGGATGGAAAAGTTGAAACAAAACCTCTACAAACGGTTCTACTTACATTCGAAAGCCAATTTTTAACGGATGAAGTGGAGATCTTCTACCTAAGATTTAAGGTGACACCATATGTCTACCCCGTGACTCAATGTTTCAAATGCCAAAGATATGGGCACATATCTACCAATTGCAGAAGCAAAGAGAGATGCCCCAAATGTGGCGAGGAACATAATGCTTCCAATTTTCATAATGAGACTACCAAATGTGTCAACTGTGGGGGTGAGCACAAGGCGACTGACAAGGCGTGTCCAATTAGAAAACAACAAGAGGAGCTGAAGCAGAAACAGGCGCTTGGTAGCAAAATAGTAATGGGAGGAGGATACGAACACAAGCCAACCGACTTCCCCCCCTTACAGTCTAAATCCTACAGCGCAGCAGCAACTGAAGAAAAGACAATTACTAACAGGTAATTGCCTCAAATAAGGATAGTGCCAGAAAGAATAGAAACAAATGCGGTCCAGATGGCGGAGCCACCTCCTAAGGAACTGAATATTGAATGTATTAGCACCATAGTGAAGATTGTGATCAAAACCATCATGCAACAGTTAAAAGGAAATCTACCCAAGGAAATTATACAAAAAATTCAGGAAGAAGCCACCAGCAACATCATGCAAGAAATTAAGGAAATGGGAGCGAGTGATACTACAATGGAGATAGGTAACATAACTGATAATGGATAGAAAGTCGAAATTCACAACACTACAATGGAATGCCAGAAGCCTGCTACCTAAATGGAATGACCTACAGAGAGCAATAGAGGAGCACGCCCCACACGTTATACTGATTACCGAAACATGGTTACGTAGGGACACTAATGTAAAGCACAGAAACTACTATATCTACAGAAGAGATAGGGGCATTGGTTTCGGTGGAGTTGCTATCTTTGTGAGAAATGATGTTACTAGCGACATCAGAAACATAGTGGAGCCCAGTAATGGTATAGAGGTTCTCTCAGTTGACCTGAAACAAAGAGCGCCCCTGGAGAATGTGACTGTAATATACAAGCCGCCTCAAATCAACACTAGGGAAGAAGACTGGGATGCTATATTCAACCAGTTACCACCTAAAAGTCTGGTGGGAGGGGACTTCAATGCACACCACCCGATGTGGCAGGCAGGACAGACGGACCCTCAGGGCGAAGAACTCGCGTCAGCCATAACCTCGTCTTCACTTACTGTGCTGAATAACAAACACGGAACGAGACTCGGGACTCCACACCAAAGAAACTCGTCACCCGACATTTCTCTGATCCCCGCAGGGGCCTGGTACGCAAGTGCCAGGTACGGGTTTGGCGAACCCGCGGTGCCCGAGCTGGAAACTTGTGAGCGCCGCAAGTTTCCCACACCGTAAACTCCTACCATGCTTCAACGACCACCGTAGGGCGTGGCGGTGGAACGTTGTGTGCCTAGGAGAACGGGGATCTTGGCTTCATCGCCCGGATCGCGAGGACGGAACAAACCTCTATAAAAAAACCCCTCAACCTCAAGGTCAGCCACGTGCCGAGGAGGTGAATGGGTGATGAGGGAGATCACTCATTAACGTGCAACCTCAGGGGCACCTGCGCACCCCTGTTGTATAAGCATTCCTTTTTATACTGGTTTTTCTCGTGGGACCAAAAATTCAGCCTCACAAAAAACCCAAAGAACCCTGCGGTACGGGTGTGCCGCAGGCAAATAAAAATACACCCAATTCGAAGAAGCGGGTCAGGGTTGATAGCCCTCCCGCTTCAGACGGTAATTGTAACGGGAAAGTTTGTTCCATAGTGAACGCTTTCATCGTAATGCAGAGGACAGAGGGGACATTTGAGAAGGTGTCCCCATTTTATATCAACAAGGGATTGGAAGGACTTGTTGGTACACTTAAGTCGGTAAAAAAGTTGAGGAACGGGACCCTGCTGCTGGAAACATCCACCAGTAGGCAAGCTTCCCAGCTCCTTAATTGCCAGAAGCTCGGGGAGTTCGCAGTCAGTTGCGAACTCCACAGAACCCTAAATTGTAGCAAAGGCGTCGTCACCTGCCGGGAAATTATGGATTTAGGGACCGAGGAACTGGTTAAGGAGTGGGAAGATCAAAACGTGGTCGAGGTGCGTCAGATTTCACGGAGGGTAAATGGCAGTCTTGAAAAGACTGCCACCTTCGTCCTGACGTTTGACACTCCATTGTTGCCCAAGTGTATAAAAGCTGGCTACATCAACTTGAACGTCCGTCCGTATGTTCCGGACCCAATGCGCTGCTTCCAGTGCCAGAGGTTCGGACATACGACGGCGTCATGCAAGGGCAACCCCACCTGTGGTAGATGCGGCAAGGGGGCACATGAGCCGGGTGTCAGCTGCACGCTCCCACAGGTGTGCGTCAACTGCTCCGGGTCGCACCCTGCCTGGAGTAGAGAGTGTCAAGTGTATCTTGAGGAGCGCAAGATACAGGAGTTGAAGACCAAAGAGCGGATACCTTATGTAGAGGCAAAGAAGAAGGCGAAAGCGCTCGCCGCTCCAATATTTGGAACAAGCTTTGCCAAGATGGTCTCGACTCCCGTCAGGAAAGAAAGTGTTGCTACGCAGACATCCTTTGCAGACATGGGCACAAGCACTATGTGCTCATGTCAATGCAAGTGTGGTGCAAAATCCACCAAGGTCATCACACCTAGGACCGCGGATGTCGCTAGCAACACATCTGCACCCTCGACCAATCCAGCAGCAGTAACAAAGACTCCACCAGCAATAAAGTTAACGGCGCCTCCTATTCCACCGCGTGCTATTGAAATGGTAGCGATACCATTAGCTACCGGTGGAAATAGAGGTGACCAGAAAATCAGAGGTCCCAAGTTCAGAACGACTGATCCGACTCAGTTCGTCAAGTCCCCTTCTTCCTCCCCTCCCAGACTGTCCAGCAGTAGGGAGAGTAAGGGGAAGAGGAAGAAGAAGAAAAAGAACGAAGAGGAATTTGATGAGTCTTCCGGGTCGGAGATGTCTGTCTCCGCTTCCGGGCAGGAAGAAACAGATATGCTGGTGGACGAGTCTGGTCCCGTTCCTCAGCAGGAAGTGACCGAAGACCCACCCGAACCGGGGCGGGTGAAGTTAAATAGGTAAGGATGGCTCCCATACTGCAGTGGAACATCAATGGTTTTACAGCTCACAAAGAGGAGTTACACCTCTTAGCACGGTCTGATCCTTTGTGTCTCTGCCTCCAAGAGACACATTTCAGACCAACACACCAACCTGTGCTAAGAGGATATGACGTTTACCGTAAGGACGATACCGAGGGTGATCGAGCGAAGGGGGGAGTGGCGGTGTTTGTCCGAAACACTGTCCACTCCGAACCTATTGCTCTCACCTCTGATCTACAAGCAGTGGCAGTGAGGTTACACGGTCCTATTAAACTGACCGTATGCTCCATCTATCTACCACCAAATGCGCCCGTCGAGTACGACGAACTTACCGAGTTATTGAGGCAGCTTACTCGGCCATACCTCCTCGTAGGAGATTTCAACGCACATAGTGCGTTGTGGGGTTCGAACACCGACTGTCCCCGAGGCCGAGTGGTTGGTAGATTGATGGAGCAGGAAAACATTTGTATTCTGAATTCAGGACAAATGACCCACTTCACCACTGCTTCCGGATCGTCCTCTGCCATTGACCTTTCTTTGTGTTCTCCTTCAATTGCTGACTCCGTGCATTGGGAGGTGGATCGAGACCTTCATGGTAGCGACCACTTCCCTATTTGGATGCACGTTGAGTGTGATCGTGGAGGAGGAAATAACCGACGTAAATGGAACGTCAGTTGTGCAGACTGGCAGCTCTACTGCCGCGCTGTACAACTGCAACCCTGTGACACTATCCAGGAGAAGGTGAATCACCTCACAGAAGTGATTCACCGTGCAGCTGACGTTTCCATGCCGAAATGCTCCGGAACGCTGCGAAGGACGCCCGTCCCCTGGTGGAACGATGAATGTCGTTCCGCTATTCAGGGTCGTAGACGGGCGATGCGGCGTTTTAGGTTGTTCCCAACACCTGACAACCTGGCAGCGTTCCGTATAGCCAGAGCTAAGGCGCGTCGTGTTATAAAGGAGAGCAAGAGAAGGTCATGGCAGAACTTTGTGAGCACCATAAATCGTTCCACACCATCGTCGAAAGTATGGGAGTCTATCCGCCGTATATCTGGAAGGTACTCCCGCCCTCCAGTAACTGGTTTACTGGATCGCGGACGTATAGTCACCGATGAACGAAGCATAGCGCAGCTGATGGCGGAGAACTTCGCCGCTATCACTTCGTCCACCAATTTAGACCCTCGGTTCCAGCAACGCAAGATTGCTGCCGAGAGGCGCGCGCTGTGCTTCGATTCGTCGAATACAGAGGCCTACAACTGCCCATTTACGTTTTGGGAGCTGGAGTCAGCGTTAAACAGCGCTAACGACACTGCTCCAGGGCCTGATTTGATCCAGTACCAGATGCTGAGGCATCTAAGTAAAGATGCTAAGGAGTACCTTCTGGATATTTTTAACGATATATGGACCGGAGGACACTTCCCCGACTCGTGGAAAGAAGCAACGCTCATCCCTATTTTAAAACCTGGGAAGGATAAGTTGTTGCCAGGTAGCTATCGTAGCATCGCCCTTACAAGCTGCGTGGGTAAGACACTGGAGAGGATGGTCAATCGCCGCCTCGTCTGGTGTCTTGAATCCCGGAATCTGCTCAGCCGCTTTCAGTGTGGATTCAGGAAGTCACGTTCCACCTTGGACAACCTGATCTTCCTGGAGGCGGCAATACAAGATGCGTTCATCCGCAGCCAACACCTTGTTGGTGTTTTTTTCGATCTTGAAAAGGCCTACGATACTACTTGGCGGCATGTTATTTTAAAACAGTTACATGAATGGGGTTTCAGGGGTAACCTGCCCCGTTTTTTAAAATCATTTTTATCTGGTCGTTGCTTCCGGTACCGAGTCGGTAGTGAAGTGTCTGATCTTTTTATTCAGGAAAACGGTGTCCCTCAGGGGTCAGTTTTAAGCGTGACCCTTTTTGCCATAGCAATTAACAGTATTTCAGTTGTCATAAGGAGTCCCTTACAGTTCTCCTTATATGTGGACGACTTTTTAATGTTTATTGCATCATCCAGCCTGAGAAGTGCAGAGCGTCAGTTGCAGCTGGCGTTGAACAGGCTGGATGAATGGTCAGTGCACACCGGTTTTCGTTTCTCTGCTGAGAAAACCCGGTGTGTACTTTTTACTCGTAGCAGAAGCCTTTTATCAGAGCCTCACCTTACCCTGAGGAACACCGTTCTACGTTTTAGTGATACTGTTAGATTTCTGGGCCTCATTTTAGACACAAGGCTCAACTGGCTTGCACATCTAAAAGATGTGAGAGCCAGGGCCTTGAAAACTCTTAATCTCTTAAAATGTCTGTGTGGCAGGTCATGGGGCGCTGACCGCTCCTGCCTGTTGCAATTTTATAGAGCCTTTGTACGGTCGCGTTTGGAGTACGGTTCCATAGTATACGGTTCGGCACGGGACAGTTACCTACGCATTTTAGATAGTGTCCACCATGCAGGAATTCGGCTTGCCACAGGTGCTTACCGCACAAGCCCGATACCCAGCATCTGTGCTGAGTCTGGCGAGCCTCCGCTTTCCATCCGCCGGCATCTCCTCATGGTGCGACACTATACGCATATTGCCTCAACACCTGGCAGTCCCGTGTACGACGTAGTAATGAACCCAAATTACGAACGGCTTTATGCCAATCGGCAGTAGAGCGACCAGACCGTTTAGCTACCGTACAAAGGCTGTTTTAGAAGAATATGGTTTCGAAACACCATCTTTTTATCACCAGGGTTGGAGTAAATCTCCTCCCTGGCTTTTAAGGAGGCCCAGAATAATTTTAGAGTTGTCTCGGTATAATAAACTGCGTACCGCTGACAGTGTTTTTATTAATGTATTTAGAGATATTTTAAATCAGTATCACATGTTTACCCCGGTATATACGGATGGGTCTAAGCAGGCTAACGGAGTTGGTTGCTCCGTAGTGTTCCCTCGAGCGACTTACACATTCAAATTGGACGGCAGGTGCAGCGTTTACACCGCCGAATGCTATGCCGTGTTGAAGTCGCTCCAGCATATGAAACTAATGCGTGATAAGTTATTCATCATATGCTGTGATTCCCTCAGCTGTATTCAGGCCATAGGTAATATGTACCCAGCAGACCGTCTAGTCCAGGACATCCAGGACGCCCTCCTTTCCCTCCAATCTCGTGGAAAGGAGGTATTATTCTGCTGGGTACCGGGCCATGTGGGAATCAGGGGGAACGAGGCAGCAGATGAAGCTGCCAAGTTAGCCTGTGACAAGGTCCGAATCGACTTTGCACCGGTCCCAAAGTCAGACCTTGCCTCGGCGGTGAAGAGATTTATCTTTGATATTTGGCAGAGGCAGTGGCTGGAAGTCGAGCATAATAAGCTCCGGCAGGTCAAACCGACCGTTCAGCCGTGGAGCAGCTCCTTCCAGCGGGCGAGGAGGGATGAGGTTCTCCTTACTCGCCTCCGTATAGGGCACTGTCCTCTTACTCATAGTTTCCTTCTCCGCCGAGAGGACCCTCCGGAATGTGATGCTTGTGGCGTACCTTTGACGGTACGCCACATTTTAACTGAATGTGAATTGTTTTTAGATTTAAGGGCAGACGTTGGCTTAGACAACGATCTGTCCCTTATTTTAAGCGATGACCGTGACAACGTGGCTAAGGTTTTAAAGTTTTGCAGCTTGGCCGGTCTTGTCCCAAAAATTTTGGGCAGATCGGCTTAGGTTTTAGATTGGATTAGTGGCCATTTACAACCACTAATCCAAGTACTGTTTTTACATGTGACACTGCTTATATGGCTGGCCTCTTTACAGCCAGCCAGCTTACGCGTTTTTTTAAACTGGTTGGCCCTTTTACAGCCAACCAGTTAATGTATGTATTTTTATATTTTATTGCTTATTTTCAGTTTTATGTTCTACGTTGCTGTCTGCGTGGCCGATCTCTTTACAGTCGGCCACGCAGACGGTATTTTAATTAGCTAGTGCTAGTATTTTATTGTGCTGTCTCTGTGGCCGACCCCTTTACAGTCGGCCACACAGACGGCAATTTTGCCACGTTGTCACGCCTAGTTGTTGATAGGGCGCTAATGACCCCGTCGTCGACGCGCCCTAAAACCCCAATAACAACAACAACATTTCTCTGATATCGGCATGCATGATGACCAGGACCAAGTGGGAGATACTACAGGATACATTAGGAAGTGACCATCTGGTACTAAAAATATCATTGGATTCCACTATGGGCCCGAAGACTATTCCAGCAAAGAGGCGCTGGAATTGTAACAAAGCCAATTGGAACCAATATCAAGAAAGAATCGACTCGCGAATGGCGCATTCATACTCAGATTCAAATGACCCACAACAACGATACAATGACCTGGAAAACATAATAATTAAATCTGCAGAAGAAAGCATCCCAGAATATAAAGTAAGTGAAAGAAACAAGATCATTAGAAAACCTTGGTGGACTTCTGAATGCTCCAGAGTAACTGCAAGGCGACGTCTGGCAACAAAAAGGTACAGAAAAGACCCTACGATCCAGAACTTCATGCTACTCAGACAGACAACAGCAGAGGCTAGAAATACCATTAGAAAAACGAAGAGAGAAGGATGGAGGGCCTTCTGTTCTGCAATGAAATACGGCACTTCGTCGCAGGAAATGTGGGCGAAAATATGATGGTTCAACGGAAAGCGGCCCTCACCCAACAACATATATACAGATGACAGCCTGGCGGAACAATTCTTAGAACTGACAGCACCAGCATATGTACCGAAGGACATAGAACAAAACGCATATCATGAGTCCAATGAAAATATCAACCAAAACGAAGACCCATTCTTCACTATGCCTGAACTTGAATGTGCCCTCAAGAAGAGTGATACAGCTCCAGAAGAAGATAGGATCACGTACTCAATGATAAACAACCTACCTCAAACAGCCAAACAAAAAATCTTAAATATCTTTAACGACATGATGAACAAATCATACGTCCCTGAACAGTGGAGAAACATTGTAATTGTTCCTGTCTTAAAACCGAATAGGAACAGGAGCGACTCAACTTCTTATCGGCCTATATCTCTAATGCCTTGCTTGGCTAAACTAATGTGCACGATGATCAAGAATAGGATGGAATGGCACATAGAACACCATCGAAGGCTCGATTGCCGCACTATGGGATTCCGTAAAGGATTCAGCACAATAGACACTGTTAGCACGCTTGTTACCGATATCCAGCTGAACTTTGTCAGAAATAATTACCTTCTAGCAGCATTCTTAGACATAAAAGACGCTTATAACAATGTCCAGATTGACATCTTACGGGAAGCAATGGAAGAGATAGAGCTACCCAATAAATTGATAAGGTGGTGTTGTAACTATCTTTCACGCAGAGTGAATATTATTCACACAGCAGAAGGAAAGAAGATCGTCCGACATGTCTACCAGGGCATTCCGCAGGGTGATCCAATGAGTCCGACCCTTTTCAACATCTACTCGACCAAGGTGTGCAATGGTCTACCAGTGATGGTCAAGTACCTCAAATATGCAGACGACTTCGTTATATATATGTCACATCCAGATAAAGAAAAAGCTAGACTGAACCTAGAATTGGCAGTAAGAACAATCCGGGAAAAGCTAAGACAGAGAGGACTTGATCTAACACTCCAAAAGTGCAAAATATGCATCTTCACTCACAGGCACTATCAAGAAAATGACTTTAGAATAACGATAGATGGCTTACGTATAGATCTGGTGAAAGAGGTAAAATTCCTCGGAATATGGCTGGCTTCCAAACTCACGTGGCGAAAACACATAACAGAACTGAGGACTTCCTCCCTAGCACAACTAAATCTCCTGAAAGCCCTTGCTTCCTTGAGTTGGGGAGCTGATCCTCGGCTATTGCGCAATATATACTTCAGTATTGTGAGAAGCAGACTCGACTATGGAGGGGTGCTCTACTACAACGCATGCAGAACCCTACTGAAAAAACTGGACACCATTCAAGCAGCGGCACTAAGAATAATTGGTGGATTTATCAAGACCACCCCGATAGAGGCTATGGAAGCCGAAACAGTAATCCCTCCACTAGACTCACGAAGAAAGAAGATAGGGTTAAATTTTTGGCTAAAGGCATGCTCTGAAAAAGAGCACATTCTGTTGAAGAAAATACAGATATTGGCACACGAGATTCAAAGAAAACCAACAGATCTCCACAAGACGCCAAGACTAGTAAACTACTGGCATTTAACAAATCAATGGAATATACACACAACAGAAATAAATGACTTTTTCTCTGAGGACGAACCATGGCAAAAAAATGAACTTATCCGATCGTGTCTATCCAACCCTCACAGTCAATCTGACAGAGAGGAAACTACGCATTCCGGAAGAAGCTAGACAAAATACGATCGAATTACTAAACACCAGATGGAAGGGCTGGTCCCAAATATTCACAGACGGATCAAAGGCAGGGGAGGAGGCCTGTGCAGCTGCCTATGTTGACCCGGCGGGCGACATCGTCGAAGCATTCCGCTTACCAGATCAATTTTCTAGCTTCTCGGCTGAACTACTTGCCATTCTTAAAGCCTTGCAATATATCCAAAAGACAGACAAAAAGAACGTGGTCATCTGCTCCGATTCAAGAAGCGCTTTACAGACAATCCTGGGGATCCCCAAAGGCAAGAGCAAAAATTATCTGGCATACGAAGTAGCTAGAGAAATAGAGAAACTGACAACAAAGGACTTAGATGTAAGGCTACAATGGGTGCCAAGCCACGTGGGCTTACATGGAAATGAAAGGGCTGACAGGGCAGCAAAAGCACAACTAGCAGCCATTGGAAAACTGGACATGGCCACTCCATACACAGATCTTAGACACTGTGCATCCAACCTGATAAGACACGAATGGGAACAAAAGGAATATGGCATCGGGCTATAAGCAATAACATCAATAAGAAGCCATGGTTTGCAACAAAAGATTTAAGCAGGAAAAAGATTACACTGATCAACAGACTACGCACGGGTCACGCCCTATTAAACGACAAAAAGTACGTCATGAAATCGTTCAGTCGCCGAATTGTATCAGGTGTGATGAAGTAGAAGATATATACCATTACATTCTTAGATGTGATCAATACAATGAAATTAGAAAAGAACTAATAAGAAAATCCCTCAAAATTGCAGTCATAACAGCCCTTATGGCCAATCTTTCAGATCCTGATACAAAAGTGATCAATACCATATATAAGTACGTCGTAAAAACAAAAAGTCTAATACAAAATTAAAATAAAACCTTGTACCCCTACCCTTTGCTCCTGGCGAAATTAGCCAAAGGCTAAATGCCATTTAAAAAAATAATAATAATAATAAAAAAAAAACCCTTGAGGTTGTTTGCTACAAAATGACACGTCTATCGTTCTGAAAGTTATATCAACAAACTTCTATATGATTCCAAAGTTATGAAGTCATTTTTGACGCACGCTGTATAACTGAACGTTGACCAAACATTCTTCTTATTCTCTTCAACTGCGCACATCTAAGGAACACGAAAAGTAGTTCCGTGCATTCATCTCGATACTTCTATTTTTGACATCCAATATTTCTTCATCCTATCAATTTGCTGTTTCCTCCTTTCTTGAATCCAGATATTATTGAATTTCCTCTTCTCCTGGAAATCATTGAAATCTTGTATCTATATTCTGAACGTGGCTCTGTCTTGAATCACATGTTGTGTTGTTGCGATCACTATCATATCTTTCTTTACTCTTTGGATCCACTAAATACCATACTTACTCTTGTAAACGTGGACAAAAAAAAAATTTTTTTGTAGGTCTTCTATTATCTGTTCTCATTATGTGACCAAAAAATTTGATTCTCTTCTTTCTGACAATGTCTGAGAGGCTTGATTCTTTTCTTCCTTGTACAGGTCTTTATTCCCTTAATGCCTAAATTATTCTTTTTGAATTTTCAATGATTCCAAGGTTTCCTCAATAT
>JARYHS010009122.1:0-36433 GCA_031002005.1 Vandiemenella viatica | reverse complement strand
AAGAAAGATTCATGATTGAATTATACTTCGAGTAAAGAAGTGTAAGATAGTTTTATAAGTCGATATTTATGCTGTCCTAAAAGGGTAGGTTAAAGGCGACAGTATTTGTAGATTTTGCAACAGTTATTGCATTAAATGGTTTCAGATGTTCCAGCCGGTAAGCACAC
The DNA here is from genome assembly GCA_031002005.1 of Vandiemenella viatica. NCBI lineage: Eukaryota > Metazoa > Arthropoda > Insecta > Orthoptera > Morabidae > Vandiemenella > Vandiemenella viatica. The sequence goes on along the minus strand of JARYHS010009122.1, from coordinate 36,266 downwards.
CTAAGCAGGGCCGCATTTAGGCTCTGTGGGCCCCTAGGCTATACATGTGGTGCGGGCCCCCTGTCGGCAGTGGCTGGATTCTTAAATTTCGAAATATTCGAAATTCGACCTAAAAAATTTATAGGCGACCTTTTTTTTTTTTTTTTTTAGCTCTACTACCTGCCCAGGCGAGCGTTGTGGTTGGTGAGGGGCCCCTTCTTTGTGGTGCGGGCCCCTAGGCTACAGCCTATGTAGCCTATGCTTAAATGCGGCCCTGCACCTAAGTCCAAGCACTGGACGCATTAGCAAACCATTTGTTATTAACTCTTCGACGAGGTAAAAATCGGCCATAAGTAATAAAAATGGCTGAACGTAAGGAAACTATTTTCCCCTATCTGCTCTTATACATGTTGAATAAAGAAAATGTAAAATTCTCAGTCGGCACGAAAAGTGAGAGGCAGCATTAAAACTAATTTCACCAATGAGACGCACGTATTTGACATTACTGACACGATTTAGTTTTCAAGATCGCTCTGTAAAGTTCAGAGCAATATCAACCATCAGGTGAATACGCACTCCTATAATAATTCATTATGAATGAGTTCATGTCTTACGAGTGTACAAGGAAATATTAGCTAGACCGTGGAGATCGTCAGTTGCTGGTGATGAGAATTATGTTAATTTTGTGGTAATGGCGAACCAGTTTATCGTCATTACGATTGGAACAGAATTCGAAGAATTACGCTGGCGAGCAGGTATTACACGATTGGGATGTCGATCTCCATCCACGGGAATGAAAGTGGCCTCATTTGTACAGGGCGTTCGCCGGGAAACGCAACCCACTGTTAGCGCTACAAGGAAGAAACTGCTCCCGGCGAGCGAGCGATCAGCTTCCGGCATTGTTCGACCGTCGGCCGCGGACTATTTCACAATAATTACGCTTCATAAACTTGTATGTGCTAAGCATTTAAATGTGTCGTAATTCATTAGCTTACCTTATAAAAGTTGCTGGAAGTGTTGACCCTCTTGTGTAATGCACATTTCACATCTTCTGAACATATTTCGAGACACACGCTGGATTTCACCTTTGTCAATGGACATTATTACTTGATAGATTTTTTCCTCAAGTTCTTCCAATGTGTGAGGATTTCCTTCGTACACCTTACCCTTAAGTTTACCCCAAAGGTAGAAGTCACAAGGGTTTAAATCCGGTGATCTGGCGGGCCACAACCCACGGCTGATTACACGATCATAAAACACTTCGTCAAGTGCAGCAAGCGAATTTCTAGCGGTGTGAGCTGTCGCCCCATCCTGTTGAAAATAGCCGTACAATTTTTCTTCTTCAGTAAGTTTCTCGAAAAACGGTTTCACAATATTTTCGATATATCTTGCGGAAGTAAGAGTTTCACGGAAGAAAATTGGACCTATGATTCTCGAAGCACTAATCGCACACCAAACACCCACTTTTAAGTCATGCAATGGCAGTTGGAGTAGAGTATTTGGTTTTTCTGAACTCCAGTGTCGACTGTTTTGAGCGTTAACATAACCACTCAGATGAAACCAGGCCTCATCAGAGAAAAACGTCAGTTGCGGATCAACAGTGCCATCGTGGACACCCTGCAGGTACCAGTTGCAAAATCTAATCCTAGGCCCCTGGTCTATTTCTGTAATTTTATGCACCACAATTGTTTTGTACGGCTTTAAGTGAACTAGCTTTGTTACTTTCCAAGCTGACGTCTTAGATACGCCTACCTGCTGCCCTAACTGACTTAATGATTTTTTGGGTGACTGTTCTAGTCGAAAAGCGATATCGTCAATTTTCTCCTCTGTGAGAATACGGTTGACCGACAGTCTCTTTTTGTTAAAAAATGAACCCGTTTCTCTTACTTTTTTAACCAGACGCAGAATTGTTGATTTAGCTGGCAGTAAAGCGCCAGGATATTCGCGACGAAATTTACTGCGACACTTTTTAAACGACTTCTTCTTCACATATGTATCGTAGAGAAATATTCTTTGTTGCAAACTGTAACGTACCATAATTTTACTCACACTCAAACACGGTACAGATTAGTAAGAGTATGAAGCCCTAAACCAGCCAAACCGCAAAGAAACGTTTATTCACAACACTGATTAATAAGAGACTGAAGTCACAAACTAGCTACAATGCAAAGAAACCGTTCTTAACCATGTAAGGGTCCCATTATACTGTGCCACTGCACTGTTGGGGCAGCGGAGGTGTTAAACAGTGCGGTGATTCACGGTATCGTGTGGCGGGAACCGCTGGCCCCGCTGACCGAGCAAGTTGCCGACGGCAACAGACTGGGAGGGTTGCGTTTCCCGGCGAACGCCCTGTATTTGTAAATGGTCCAGAATTTATGGACCCAGACCACCGATAGACTATCTTCACGAAGTTGAGTACATTTTTCTTTCTCCACTTTTTAAACAAGAATTATTTTGTCTCTCGGTAATGTTGTAAATAATATACATTATTGTTTCAAATAGTTAGTTTTAGTAAGCGTGACATGGTAATTCATGATTTGGTTGATGTGTGGACGCTTCCCTCTTCTCGGCTCTGAGTAAGAAGTTTAAGTGTTCAGAAAGGAGGAATTCAACCCTGTTTGAAAAGCAATTGTGTGTCTGTAGTGCAGTTTTGTTACTCATGGACGCAACTTGTTACAATGTACGTATGTTTTGCCCTCTATCTGCCAAATATGATATGTCAATGAGTCGTAATGTAACATAATCAAGCATATCATCTACCAAGCCATTGTATTATTTGTCTAACTTGCATAGCATAAACTCTCAGAAAGAGCAATTTTTATTTTTGTTTTGTGCGTTTTATTTGTAGACAAGTGACTATCGAAAATGATAAACTACGATCGAACGGCGTTAACTGAGTCTAGTATTTGTAGCTAGTAGGATGTTACTATTATGCGAATGAATGAAGCAGAAGTCGTTTGCACCCCACGCTGCAATGTGCCGAACCGCGCTAAGGAAGTCTTCTCTGAAATGATTGTCATAAGAAAAACTTTTGGTTAACTTCCAACCGATACATTAATAAGATTAGTGTTCCAAAAGTCGCTCCCAAACGGTAGGCGCAACATTGTGGTTCGTCCGTGATAAGCCGAACTAATTGGGACCGGGCCTTGTTCGGATTAGCCGGAATTACAGTGACCAGTTTCTAGAATGAAGTAGTACCGAATTAACCAAGTAGCAGGAGTTAGCAAGTGCTACGGGTCTCGCGCCTCCTGGGGGTCCCGCTCCTAGGAGTCTCTGGAGCCTCCCCGTCATGCTATATAGGCGACCTTTTTTTAGTTCTACATTTCCCCCAGACGGCGAAGACCAAGGGCCTCTTCTTCACATTTGCTACGGGCCCCGCTCACTCTCACTCCCTCCCTTTGTTGTTGAGACGTTTGAACTGTTCGAGGACAGTGCACTGTCAGCCGGGCTCGCAAACTATTGAGTTAATGTTAGCTATCGATCGCTGGCACGCTTGACAGTTGAATTATGTGCATTCGGGTGTAGTGGTGTATTGTCGTCATGATTAAACGGACACACACAGTGACGCCGCAGAAGCCCTTATTCTCGCGCTACTTTACTTGGAGCAACAGGCCACTGTGTAACAGAATGACCAAATATGGGTCATTCTGTACATTTTTATATATAATATTTTGTATATTTTTATATATAAAAAGAATAAGGAAGGAATTATCGGAGAGGATTGTCAGTGTTTGTGGGACCTCCCAGCTAGACGCGCCAGGGACAATGGACACCAGCTACCCTTTCTAACGCGTTTGGTCAAGCGTATAATCCCTTGGCTCCGGGAAACTGTACACTGGGGTGAATGATCGTATCCCAACCCCAGGTCTCCGAACGGGCAGTTTGGAGGTCACAGGTGCCGAGTTCGCACGAATCGAGAAAGACAATGTTCGCCTATCGTCACAGCCGGTAGGAGGAGCTTGAAAACGGCAGAACCAATCGAGAGAGACTATCCTTTGCATTTTGTAATGCCGGTGTATTTTTGCTCTATGTAAACCACGAGCGACGGGAGGAGGCTTTTTCCTGCGGACGCTGGAGAGGACTTGACTCCGAGTCTTCAGACTGGAAGGAGCGGATCTTCCGAAGTTGGAGATCGCTCCGTCTTGGCATCGAACCTGAGGGTCGATAAGCGTGTCATGTACAGTGAGGTCGCTGTGCACTCATCCAGTACGCTTGCTGACGGACGTGGTGCACTGTCCGCTATAGCCAAGGGGCTATAGTAATTCCGCCGTCGCGGGAAATACATCGCCATCACGGTAATATTTCTACAGTGCAGTGTGGTACTTTTATTCGGTCATTGGGTACAGCCCTGTAACGACCACTGAATGATTAGGAGTTCTCGCACCCCCAAATATTGAGCTAGCTGGGGCAGACTTTCTTAAAGCCACATTTGGTGGATAATTTAAATTATCCTGGCGCCCGGCATTTGAGATCGGATACAGTTAATGTCAATACTGTATTTGATTTATGGTTCCCGATTATTGTGAAGGGAACTTTCATTTAAAAAAAAATCAAGTGTGAAGCTTTCTTGCTTGCCAATTAATATTGGGAGTTTGCTTCAAGATCAATTTTAAATGTGGTGGTGTTTTAATGCTTTATTTGTTTATTAATATGTTGGCAATTGTAAGAAGAGGCTTTGCTTAGTTCCCTTTATTAATATTTCAATGTGTTAATGTTAAAGATAAATAAGCCTCGCCTGTACGCCATTATGAGTACCCAATAAATTAGCAGCCTAGGGTTTCTTTGAATTATAAAAAGAAGTAAAAGGTTTTCACCCTTACCTCCCTCCCGGCACATACTGCTACACCTGCTGTTTTAATGTTTATGAGACGATGGAGCAACTTTGCGTCATATAACAGACTCTCTTCATTACGCAAAAATACAATGACTGAATTTATGTCTTCTAAAAAGTAGGAATAAAATGGGCGCTTGTAAGCATTGTAACTATTATAGTAAGTTTGACAGTTTTTTTTTTATTGTTATGCAGTGTTTAAACTTGATGTTTTCTTGCTAATTTTTCCAATACGTGTGTACCGTACTGTGTAAATTAAAACTGTGTGTATGTACAGCAGTTAACCGCGCAATTAAATACAGTATGAACTGTGTTTTAATTCTTTTACCATTTTTCATACTTAAGACTAATTTTTTGCCATGTTCAGATTAACCGAACATTCGGATTACCGGGGTTCGGATTAGCGGTACTCTACTGTACTTCCTTTGATACCTAGGCAAACTTTCTTCGTTGGTGTCTGATTGCGTATGCAAATATACTACAAACTTTGGATTGAGTTTGTTTTGGAACAGCGATTGAATAGTGAATAAGTGTTGTAAAATACAAATGGCATGTGAAGTAATAACGGGATTAGAAAATCCACTCAGGTGTTATAAAATACTTAAGGAGGGATAGTTAAGATGAAGCAACGCACCACAGCGTGCCAAGAAATATTTTATGTCCCAAATGGTTTCAATGAAAGAGCATGCATGACCAGACACAAGTCAATGGCGATGAAAAGGCGGATGTCAGGCACACCTGGATTTCCGACCGAAATCACTAACACAGACACTTTTCACAGGTGGAGTAACCAACACTCGTAAAATTAGAGCTGGTTTGGGAGGTTTTTAGGGAGGAACATTGCTACAAAGGCAATGCAAGAACAAAAGCCAAGAACCTATGAAACAATTCAGAGGCGATGTCAAACGTAGAAATCGTCACATACAAAATTTTCAAGAATCTTTTGTTACAAAGCAAGGCAAGGCATCAATGTTTCTGCCAATGAGAGACCTGATGTAACCACACCGATGTTTGACTATCAGCGTATGTAACCCCCTAACAAGGCTAGCCGAGAACTGAGTTGGCTTCAGTCATGACAGGGTAGAACTTCATTCATTGTGGTCAGCCGTCTCTCGCATCATGTCTTGACTCATCCTCCTGGAAGACTCCCAGTGTTTAGCCACACACTCGTTCAATAGACGTAGTACAGGTGCAAGCCGATGGCTGTGACCATCAAGCCGGTGGGTTTTTGATACCTGCTGCATTCAGGTTACACCACTGCACGGTGTTCGGCCCGGACCATCGAAGGATATCTGATCCATGACAGATAAGTCCAACCATGAAAAAATGCCCCGTTTAATTCTCTTTGATAGTTCTTATGCTCTGTAAACAAATTCAATGACTATTCTTTGTCGAAAATTCTTCTGATTTCAAGTAAATAAACAATTCATTTAGTCTGTTTTAATACGGTCAAAAGAAATCTTGAGATGTGTCATTTTAATTTCTTATTGATTTCATTTATCATCGCAGCCGAACGCATCATGCTAATTATACCAACCCAAATTATGTATCAAACTGTGACATTACAAAGTATAATGAATGCTGTAAAGTTCGGTAACTTACTGGAGCTGCAAAACCCACAGGAAGTTGTAAGATTTGATTCTTCATGTGTCAGACAAATGGTTTCCCGGGAGGTTATTTATACTGGCTAGGAAGATGTAAGGCAGTCCGCTGTCAATCCATAAACAAGACGTGTCAATTTTATTGCTATTGTGTTTCTTTTCTCCATATGGCTTACAGGATTCCACAAGAAGAGTAAACTGTCTGCGTCCATATAAAGCAGGTTGGGGATTCTAAACCGAGGTATTGCGAATTCGTAGAGAAATCGGCAGGTCTTCAGTTTAGGCCGATCAAGAAAGCACATTCATACACAGAAAGGCTTGGTAAAAAAGTATCCTTACTTTCACCATCTCCAAAGCCTTGTATGTTTTGTTAATTGTAATTCTTGCTGATAAATTCCTCCGCTAATAGCTTATATCGTTAGTTAATATGTAGTATATTCTTTTATCCGGTTAAGTTAAATAGTCCTCCAAGAAATTTAGGTCCTAAGCCCATGTGTTAAGAGATAGGACGGCCAGTTCCTTTCCTACAGGATTTCTGATGCACATCACATAAACGAAGCAAGTAATGAATTCCTGCCCGCATCGGTATTAGACCGCGAGACCGATTTTATCCGAACGGAGGTTGACTTCTTTTTGGTGTGGGAGTCGAATCTTATCCGCTGATCATCGGTTCATATCCGTCCGCACTGGACGCGACAGAGGCTACCTCTTTTTTTGTCATGTGGTATTATCAATGCACGACACCGATCATCAAACTAACCGGACTGTAAATGCACTTTCAAGCGGCTACGCACTTCCCCTGTGGACAGGTAATCTCAACGCTTATGCGTTGAGACGATTTACAGTTTAACATGAGTAGAGCTCTCGGAGCGTCTTGGTGTTCAACTATGACAGAGATATGGAAAGGCCAAAAGACTCTGGATAATGAAACCACATACAAACCATCCTAATTTACTTTGATTTGTTATTACTGGGTAAAATTCACCACCATACCGTAGAAATGTTTTTCTGAAAATCATGCCCACAAATATTTTCATATTTTGGTATGAAAATAGCAGTGTATAAGAGGCGTGTAAATCAGTAAGGATTTCTGTATGACAACAAATATATTAACACATGTACGAAAAACAAATATTTAATCATACTGGAAAGGACTGTTAAATATGAAATATCTATGAAATTAGATAACCATTAATGCAGGTACTATTCGCACAAGTTACCATAATACACAATAAGACCCAAGACTTGAGAGTAGTTATTCCAAATGGATTTTATAACTGTTATTTAATATGTCATACACATATTATATCGCAGAACTTCATAAAACCCAAAGAATCGGCAAACGGCTTTGCTGTTCTGCTCGGGAGACATGGCATCCCACATATCTGTATCCAGAACCACTTAGTCCTGAAACTGATCCGTGGCCGCCAGAACCGACTCCCGAATAGAAACCGGTAATGGTAGATATAGAATTCCCTCGATTGGCCGCTAGTTGGCAAAATCAAGAATGATTCGTGTCTATCATTATCCTAATTGGACAGCTGAATTGTTGCCATCTGTTTGAGAGGCGTGTTTAATATGATGTGTGTATATTTTGAGTGTGTAGCGATTCTCTATTTCAGTGGTCTTAATATTTATGAAGACCACCTTCTAGAGCAGTCAGTAACTGGTAACTATCTTGCGCAAATATCAGAATTACGTTTTTATTTCACGAATTTACTAAGCATATTCGACATATGCTCGTTTATCAGAGTATGTAAATAATGTAGATAAAATGAAAAATAGGAACTGTTAACAAAATGGAAAGTAATTGAAATAAAGTTACTTCTATTACCTCATTCTGTAATGAGTGTAGTTATTGGTAGTTTCTTTGTCTGTCCACTGAAGAGTTACAAGTATCTGTACTTTCTGTCATTTTATGTTGCCAAGTGTTCACCTGCTATAACTCTTCTAAAGGTAGCTGAACTTGTGCTATTATTATATCCAGAAGCAATAAAGTGTGCCAGCTCTTATAATCCTCTATTCCGACTAGAAGTGAAACTTGAAGATATGAAATTAATGCGTGTCATAATTCCTGATTGTGCCTAAACTATGGACAGCAATCCAACTTTCACAATATTTCAAATGCATCTGGAAAACAACACTTTGGACACTGTGGAGACAGGTGTCTGTGGTCTAATCATTGCTAAGCTTTGGTGAAGACATCACTAGGGGTTTCAATAGGTCTAGTTTCCCAGCAGCTGTTTACCTGGATGTTGAAAAGGCGTACAATAAGACATAGTTCTCGAACCTCACTGTAAAGCTGAAGAAAACGACAGGTATAAAACAATGTTACATCAAACGAACAGGAAAATCTTTGTATCCTGCATCTCTCTTCTCCGAAAAAGCTTTACAAGTCATTTCAGCTGTATATTTATTCAACCACCCATGTGAATCTATTGCAATACCCTAATTTTTATGCCTTAATTTTTGTATTACTCTCAATCTGGAGAGGAAGAATTTCCCAAAAATTCTGCACAACAGATTATTCAAATGGTCTTCTCTTTTATCCTCTTCTGACAATTTTTCTGGGCTGAAGTAGCTAGCCACTGTGAAACTAGAAGTGATCTACATTCAGGACTAAAATTAAATATATACATTGGCATGTCAAATGTCATGGGATGATAGGATGCAAACTACATAAGGCACACACATAGGGTTAAAAGTATAGAAACAGGCAGATGGTTGTCAGTGCTATTATTTGGATTAGTGAGTGTTCTGTAAAATATTTACTAACCTGACAATAGTTGCTTGAGAAATGAGGAACAGCATTTTGAAAATGATTGCAAAATTTATGATCCCGCTCTCTACAGTGTAAAGTGTATATCAACAGTAGTACCTAAAGGATGGTACTACCTATCAAAGAGGAACACGAAGGTCAATCTAGTCTTGAGATCTGTAACCGATATTTACAAGCCAGCAGACGATTGATACTGTGTAAACTAACTACCACAAGTCAACGAGAGATGCACGAGACACATGTCTCTATGGTCTGTGCAGCGACATTTGGTACTGAACGAATGTGGCAGCAGAAGATTGAATAGATTAGTATCAATGTCAGCAACTCACACAGGCCTAGATGATGTTGAGTAATATTTCCCTATGGTACATACTTAGTATTATTTCATCTGTAGTGCAAACCCATGATGTTATGTATCTAACTTGTCAGCATGTATTGTGCAAGCAGGTGATTCTGTAATGGCATGGAGCATACTTAATTGTCATGGATTGGGTCATACAATCAAACTGAACCAGTCAATGAAAGGGCATCACTATACTCAGCTGCTTGGTTATCATTTGCAGCACTTTAGAATTCTCACACTCCAACATTGACGTGAAGTTCCAAAATGATAATGTGCTGTGTCACTGGACCCAGTTGTTTTTATGGCTTTACATCTCGTCAAAATCGAGATCATTAGAGGCAGGAAAGGAAGGGGACAAGTAATGTGAAGGAATTGGCCATGGCCTTTCTGAAGGAAGCATCGCGGCATTTGAGAAAACCAAAATCTTGATGCCCAGATGGGGATTCTAACCTACATCCCCCCAAATACAAAGTTCAGCCTGGACCCAGAGTGGGCTCAATTAGTCTGAGCAGCATTCTGGACTGATTTCAGCATTGGATTTAGCCACACAAACTAGCAGTGGAGTATATCTGGGATGTGGTTGACAGCCTTTCATGCACATGGCTCGTCATTAACCTCAACTGTGCAATTATTGACAGATATTGAGACAATATGAGTTTAGATCACTCCAAGTTAATTCTTCCAACTAGTTGAGTCCATGCCACAAGAAGTCTCAAATGTTGGAGTGATAACCAATTATTTTTGGTACGCCAATGTTCTATGATCTCACAACTATTTTTAGTATTTTAATATATATTAATTTAATATAGTTAGTATTTTAATATTCCGTAAGTAAGGTCGATTCAGTGATTTTTCTATTTAATGACTTCAGTCTGTGTATGATGGCCTTTTGTTGCAAACAGAGGATCTTTCAGTGTTGTTTCACCTCCAAGGTACAGCCAAACGTTAGAAAGAGTTATGGTATGTCTAAACGATAAATGAAGCTCGAAGCTTTTGCAGTTATAACTGTAGTACATACACACACACAAAATGCACTTTTTTAGTCTGAAAATTTGAACTTACTCCGCAGGCCTCACTTTGGAGATCCCTGCATTTGACCTGCCTTATGCATCATCATCATTATGCTATGTATCAAAGATTTACAGTCAAATTTCTTGTCCATTTTCCTATATCCTGTTGCTATGTGAAGCCTGTGGCTCCATATGATTTCTGTTGTTAGCTATTTGTGGACTGTAATGGCATTTATACAATCTAAACTCTAGGAAAATGTTAATGACAGCCAATTTAAAATTTGACTCTGTGGGCTATACTGATGACAATATAGGCAGCAATGAATGTTCTATTTACTGTAGGAAGAATTCGTATTTATGCACAGAACAGTGCTCCTTAGCCACTTAGAGTAACTTCTCAATATATACTCTTACTTTATGATATGGCCTGCTGTGTATCCCAGGTGTTAAGTCACAAATCTGGAATAATTACAGACAGCGATACAGTTTGAATTACTATTGGTAATAAAGCACTCATGAAAGCAACATATATTGCAAAATAAAAAAAAATATTTTTATCCCTTGCTCTATCATAGAATATCAATTACTAGCTGAAAACAGCATTTTGAATTTTTAAATCTGCCAGTTTACTTAAGTGTAGAATTTGATGATCCCCACAAATTTCTTCGATTTTTCATCCCATATTATACTTCACTTTTGACTGATTATAGTAATTGTCATGGACACTTGCTGGAGTCACCATCATAGCTGTAACTTGGCATAGCTGAATAAATCAAAGTGTCACAATGTCGTGTGCTGAATAGTACCACAGCAGTGATTCGAGAACAAACATTATATTGCTACAAGTGGTGTAATTAACATCGTGTGTGGTGGGATCCTCTGATAAATTTATTTAAATTTAAATACAAGTCTGAAAAAGAAATGAAAGATTTAAATATAACAGTTTCAGACTAGTATGAAAATTTATTTGGATCATTTCAGTAGTATTGGAAACCCTTTCTGATTTTTTTAGTTTTTTTTTTTTGTTTCAAGAAACTGAAGTTGCCTGAAGCCTGTATAGAATACAGCCACCAACTGTATAACACTTGCTACTCCTCTAATTACACCATGATCTGTAAGCAATAAGGTGACGTGCAGAATAATAAAGGGGAAGCATATTACGTGATGCCACCTGCCAGGATAGTGGTACAAACTATTCTTATTTGTATGAAGTAATCACATCAGGAACATAGCATTCGCTGAAGCAATGTAAAGAAAATCCTTATGCTATACCATGTCGTCAGTTGTCATTATTGTCAAAGGTGGATTATAACCCATGTGTGTATATATATATTTGTGTATCGAAGGAAGGCTGATACGTGATGAATGAGCATGATTTTTACCTTCAGAAAATTCTGGTTTACATATCCTGTAATACATATGCCCTTGAAAAAATGTATTAAGTATTAAACCAACTGATATTCAGACCAAGTAAGACTGATTTAATCAGCAAGCCATTTAAAATTCAGGCAGGCACACAAAAGCAAAAAATCTGATCAGTCTTACAATTCTCATTATACCATTAAAGAAAGTAAATAAAACAATCAGCTGTATATAGCAACATTTATTCAACATAATTATTAAACTTTTTAATAAAAGGTGATTTAACATTTATGAGGCACACTGGTGTAATCTTATTCTATTATCACAAATAGTTCATTTGCAGACAAAAAATTATCAGTCAACCTAAAAAGTGCTATTATTTTTTTCCAACTATACAACAAATTAGAAAAATGGATTTAAAAACTAGCAGCAAGTTTTGTAAAATGGGATAAAATTTGATATTATCACAGAGCTGCAAATAAGTATGGTGGTTATTAGAGGAGACAGCTTTATCTAGATTAGTTCTATAATTCTCTTTGTTTTGAATGTATAACACAAAAAACTGAACCTACATACTAGATAAAATACAAAAAGTTCAGCTTCATATATGCAATGAGAATAGATGGTATCAAAATTCTAAGTTCACTCAAAGAAATTTGGTGTCGTATTATTATTCTGCAACAATCCATTCATGAATTTCAGTTATCTATTGAAAATAAGGAGCATATATATTAAATAACACAATATTGTTACAGCACAATTCAAGAAAACTGGTTGTTGTTAAGTAATTGGCATTAATTTATCCTGATCAGAAATGGTTTTTAAAAAATATATCATTTCCTAGATATTTAGTCTGAAAATATTTGTATAGCACCTCTTACATAATAAACAAATGAAATGCAACAACAGTTGTAAATGTGGAACAGTGCTTTAGTTCTTATCAAAGAAACACAGTCTCTTAAAAAATAAAGTTATAATGTGGAAGAAAATATCACAGTTAAAAATGCAAAATGCTATGCCTTAATCTAGTATCACAGACATGTTAAGGTGGGTTTATATAAATCTAATGAAGACTTGGAACTTCTTCTGTGCATACTGTATTTACAAAACTACATAAAAGTAGAACTCATTAATATGATCAGTTTTCACTGAAATCAAAGAGAAATCTGTAATTGTTGTTTTCAGCAAAATATTCATATGGAAAATATATTTTCCCATAAATACCCGAATAAGATTAATACGGCAGTACAGAGATATAATTACCTTTCTTAAAGAAAAAAGAAGAGAGAATAAAAGCAGTTGGCATGCCTTAATCATTTTGAGAGCATTTTTAAAGGTTGGAAGAGTTAACACACTGTCATCTATACTGTAAACAATAATATTTACAGGTTTAAAATTCTAGGCCACAGCATTCAGGTCAGACAATTTTCTTAAATCAAAATCATCAATCAGGAATAACTAAATATTAATTTTGAGTATATTTTTCTCTGAATGTGGATTAGCACTGATGAAGGATTACAAATATTAAACCTCCAATTTCTTAGAAACAGATGAGATACACTGCACTTTCTATGAAGTGTTCTACCATTTCCCTCTAACCATTTTTATTTAGGTGGTGAAGAAATGCCTAAACCAAATTTACAACAAACCCCTGCAATACTGATACAAAAGACCACCACTCAATACAGATTCAAAACAACATATAGACTGCAGGAGCACTTTAAATAACAGAACTTCCTGTACTGTAAAAGATGTTTCATTATGATGAATTTTTCAAAATGTAATTATCAAAGAGTCAATAAACATTTCAACGTAATCAAATGTAGTTATCAACGGCACTGCAATGTTACCAGCAATCTGCTCTCATATTGAAATAAGTATAATGTTCGGATAATTTTCATTGCTTAGCAACAGTTTCATCTTATTTTAAGCAGTAACAGAGTTGTGCTTTCTCGACTCCACCCAGCTGGACACCAACAGAGATAGCATTGCATCATTATGGCAGGAAAGTATCTACTCCCACAGTAGCGACACAAGTGAAGCAGTACAATTCTAGGATACTGGTACTTTCAACACCACAAATGACTAGTATCTCAGTTGGAAGATTGACTTATTTAGCCGATGAAGCCATTTGCTCACTTGAATGCACTAGCTGAAAATTTTCACGTATCTGTGTAAAACTAACCTTGATGATTTTTTAAAATTTGAAACACAATTCTTATGCCAAAACATTTCACAAACAAAATGTATCACCAGGCCCAGAAGTTCATTGACAATTATTTGTGGAAATTCTCTATTTTTTAGCCAAAAAATTCCAAGACACCTGGAGTGACTGTTTTACCAAATACTAACATATAGTTTAAATTTCCAACCCAATATGATTCTTAACCACAATTTTATTAACTAAATAATCAATTTCATCATCCCATTTCTCACAAAGAAGCTTGCACATAAAATGAAAATACTACACATATATTACTATTGTTTCACATTCTATTCTTAGCTGTTCTATAAATTTATCTCAGATCCTTTCAAGAATCCTTTGAGAAATAAATATCTCTATCTTTTCAGTAAGGATTGTTTGATGGTTACCCTTAAAAAAACCTTCAGTCTTATTAAAATGTTATTCCAGTAGTACACCCAACATTATCCTGCCAGTTTCAGAAAAATTTATGGGAGCAAGTTCATTAGTATCACAGCCTAATTATAGGTAAGATCAAGTATGCCTATAATTCATATTTGCTAAATAAACAGAATTCTAGGAGTACACAAATGTTCACAGACAAAATATAATTAGATGCCACAGTTTTGCAAATGCAATGCATTTGGAATTTGAAACTCATGAAGACTGAAGTCAGGCACCTGTGTGTATACAGGCAACTTTTATTGGGCTGATCTTGAGAAAAGAAAACATTTGTGTGGTTATGTTAAAATCCAACTCTGCTTTCCCAAAGTTATTCTTGTGCAGTCTACAACAAATGGAAGTGCACTGACAGTTGTAGTTATATGATAAAATAAAATTATAAATGCAGGATAGGTATCTAAACAATAAAAAATGCCCTTCAACTGGCTAGCTTGTAAACAGATCAATATATTACAAAACTATGTTACTATTGAGGAGGCTTGAACATCCTTAAATTGTAAGAAACAACAACAATCTTGCCAGTAATGTTTCCCCTTAGCTGCAAATTAACCTCACCTGAAGAGTGAAAGATCAGTAAAGTGAGTGAGAAACAAAGTAAATAAGGAAAGAAATGTTCCAGAAGAATTGTATTTCTACAGATATTTTCACATGCTGGACTAATTTTGTTTACAGCATTCCTTGATGATACATAACTGTCTAGTTATTCCATAAAAAAAAGTAAAAATAAAAATGGGGAATTGAATTCGGCATATCAGTCACTGGGACAGGTCATTATGAGGCCATATTTCATCTTCTTTGTCAGACAGTCCAACCAAAGCAAAGATTTTGGAATTAGAAAATCTACATATCAGAAAAGATCTTGACATGGATAACTTCATAAATAAATGTAGAATTATTTAGTGTAATATTTTGACCATATTTTATACCTGAGCTGAGGAACTTCAGCTGAATAACAGAAAAAATTTGAAACCAGTAATGGAACATCTCACTCTGCTCCCCAGTTTGCAGGTACAGACAATTTATCTACTTTATAATGATAACTAAGAAAAATTAATAATGCATGAAATTTTTAATTTAGTTATGGCAAAGCTATTCATGATGAGCTTCATGGAATGGCAGTACTGGACCTTTTGTACTAATGCTGTGTTTAAGTCCAACATAATTTTTAACCTGGAAAAGAAACAAAAAAGTTTATAGTTATTTACTCAAGATTTCATCACAATAACATGTCTACAGTAACTAAGAAAACAAAAACAAAACAAAAATGTGTAGTAAAACCATTTTCATTCCTGTTGCTTTAATTCCTGTCTACAACTATGGTCACTTGGGATGATATACCAGAAGAGAAGGTAGAGAGTGTTGCTGTCTGTCAGCAGAATGTGTAAGCTTTGTTAGCATAGAGCACAGTTATTTAAGCAGAAAGTTGAAACCATCCCAGCGTTAACTTAGGTAATTAAAGAAAACAGAAATGAGGATAAAATCACTATGTCTGAGATCTGAATCAAAGGCTGTTGTACCTTTCAGTATTCCCCATGGTACCAATTTAACGTTCTCCACCTAACCGCCATGTCTTAAACTGGACACAAATTTCAGCTCTCGCAGTATGCCATTAGATTCTATATGCCATTAATAATAAAAATATCAATGTATAATCAATGAGAAAATTAACATTTAAAACATTAAAAAAAGATGTCCTATACCACATAATGCCTTCCTTCATTATCATAAATTATTAAGCCAATCAGATGTAATCTGTCAACATGCACCACATGCAAAATTGAAGTAGTAGACATCGATACCATTACCTACAAGAGCAGAACTGAAACCCATAGTATCATCAATGTTTTATTATTATTTAAATGGTACTATCATGTACCAAATCAAGCAATTAGCTGATTATCTTCATGGTGACAACATTCAATCATATCACTCAACGTAAAGAGAAAAAGGAACTTCCAAACACGATAAATTTCCTTCTGGGTCAAGTAAAGATCTATCTGTGAGGTCTACTGTAATGGACAATCGTGACAAGGAAAAGAAAGAGGCACATTTGAAAAAAAGATATATTCACCAGCAACTGAACATGCCTGAAAAGCAAGCAAAAATGTTTTTCTGTTTGTTGACCTCCATTTCAGAAGCAACTTTAACAATAACTTTCTCAGCAAATACTGACCTTTGGAACAAGGCAAAGAGAAAATTTCAACTATTGATCAATCCTGAATTTAGAATGAAATGTATTACCTGTAAACCAAAGGAATAAGCAATCAGTCCAAACAAGCCTCCATCTATATTTTACAAAAGGATGAAGTGCAGTTACTGTCTGGGAAGATTATGCCATCCACTTTCCGAGACTGTTTTTGTGGTAACCTGAAGGATTATCTTCCAGCAGATCAGATTGTGACCAGTGTTTACTATATAATATAATAGCTGACCTGGCAATGCTTTGCTATTGCTTGATTTGAATATACATGTAGATTAAATGAACACAACTGAAAGTTTAATATTAACTTCTGTTAAATTTAGATACTTACATATACATTATTATTTTTATATTTTGGATTACACAAGTAGTAATTGTGGCTTCATTCAATTTAAAGTTCATTGCAATTCTCTTGGAATACAATGTTTTGAGGGATTCCATTTCTTTTTTTTCAACAGTTTAACGTCCCTTTTTAACAACGTGGTCTTTAGAGACGGGAAAGGATGGGGGCAAGGAATGGGAAGTAATTCGGCCATGGCCTTTTTGAAGGAAGCATCCCGGCATTCACCTGGAGTGATTTGGGGAAACCATGGAAAACCCAAATCTGGATGCCCGGACGGGGATTCGAACCGCCGTCCTCCCGAATGCGAGGCCAGAACGCTATCCGTTACACCGCCACGCTCGGTGATTCCATTTCGCACATACACAAAGCAATATCTTGGTTTTCCTCACAGGAGCATGCACTATAACTGTACATGAAATAATTTTTCCATTTCCAATATCCAATAACATTAAAGCAAAATCTACTGCAGAAGGATCATTTTGTACATTTAATTAAATATATAGACATTATATATTTTGTCTATTTAGTTTTTCTTTCTTTCTCCAGTTCTGTTCAAGGATTTCAATAGCTTTAAATCTTCTCCAAACAATACAGACCATTTTCTAAAAAACTGCACATAGATCAGTCCAGTAGTTTTTTAGTCTACAAGGGACACATATACGAACATATATATGCCATTAAAATAAGAAACAATTTGCTGTGCCACATGGTGTATGCATTGAATCAATTCTACTCGTGAGTGACTGACGACTTCTTTCTATTGGGCAGGTTGAGGATTTGAATAGCTTTAAGCCTTCTCCTGACAACATGGATAATTTTGTAAAATATTGCACATAAATCAGTCCACTAGTTTTTTTTAGTACACACACACACACACACACACACACACACACACACACACACACACATATATATATATGAAGAACCAAAGAAACTGGTATAGGCATGCGCATGCAAACACAGAGAGCTGTAAACACCCACCCAGAGTACGGCGCTGCTGTCAGAAATGCCCATAAAAGACAACATGTGTCTGGCGCAGGCATTAGATCCGTTACTGCTGCTACAATGATAGGTTATCACAATTTAAGTGAATTTGAACGTGGTGTTATAGTTGGCACACGAGGGATGGGACATAGCATCTCCGAGGTAGAGATGAGGTGGGGATTTTCCCATACGACCATTACACGAGTGCACCATGAACATCGGGAATCTGGTAAAACATTAAATCTCCGACATCGCTGTGGTCAGAAAAAGATAATGCAAGAATGGGACCAATGACGACTGAAGAGAATCGTTCAAAGTCACAGAAGAGCAACCCTTCCGCAAATTGCTGCGGATTTCAATGCTGGGCCATCAACTAGTGTCAGCGTTTAGAAGAGATCTCCACCCCCTCGTACTCTTATGGATTTATTGACAGCCCTGCAGGATGCATGGTGTCAATTCCCTCCAGCACTACTTCAGACATTAGTTGAGTTCATGCCACGTCCTGTTGCGTGACTTCGGTGTACTCGTAGGGTCCTACACAATTTTAGGCAGGTGTACCAGTTTCTTTGGCTCTTCAATGTATATATATTAGCAGTACAATTGAAATAAGAAACAATTTGCTGTGGCCACCTGCTGTATATACTGAGCCAATTTTTTTGTGAGTGATGGTTTCTTTCTACTGGTCAGATCGAGAATTTGAATAGCTTTAAATCTTCTCCTGACAATGTGGACTATTTTGCAAAAACTCACGCATAAATCAGTCCAGTATTTTGTAGTCTATAAAGGACACATGCACAAATATATGTAATGGATTAATATTGCAATGCAGCATCTGCTCCAGATGTAATTTCCCTGCACACCTACTTTTACAATCAACAATTTTTTATTTAAACCCTTTCAATGTCTGAGGTAAATTTGTTCATCATATCTCTTTGTAATTTTTCCACTCCCCGACTCCCTACACAATAAAAGAATTTTTTTTTACTTCCTTGTGCCCGATGTGAAAAGCCAGTTTATGACTGTGGTAATCTTTTTCCATACACACACTACTACTAATTCTTCTACCAATTTCTGCCACTGCTTCGGTAACAACATAAGCCTTGTAATCGTAGGCTTCTGCGGCCAGAGTCAGTTGATTCTTGGCTGCCTGGGTGGCGCCACGTCATGTTTCTCGAAACCGACATTTTGAGCCTCATTCTGGTGTCATGACGCGGCGCCACCCCGACAGCCAAGAATCAACATAAACTTATAAAGCACCACAACACTCTTAAGCTGCCTCCCATCTTCCAGTGACTCTCAAACCACCTTCTATCTCATTCTTCAGTAATTTCCGCAAACAAATCTAGTTGCCCTCCTTTGAATACCTTCTAACAGTAGATTCTATATTTCCCCACCATACTTGAGCAACAGTCTGACTAAAGTTTTGTAGCCCTATTCTCTCACTTCCCAGGCAAATCCTGTTATCACCCACTCTAGCAAATGCATGACTTCAAAACCTTTCCTTACTACTCACCCAATGCAATCTGCCCAGCATACACAGATTGTATTATCAAATAATATGCCAAGATGTTTACACTATATGTATATTCAACCAGCAGTTCGTCCTCCAAACATAATCTGATTTTTTTTCTGTGCACCTGCCTTTTTTGCATTTATTCATTTTATGTTGACCTGACCAACTAGATAATCTGTTCAGATCACCCTGTAGCTTTTCACAAGTCTTTCCTGTATTCACCATATAAAATAGCATCAAGCCACCTGCAATTTTACTTCCGACTGTAAACCACCAACATTATCGTTCATTAGTAGAGACCGGAGTATGCATTTGCATATTAAGCCCATTTTCACTTTTTAACGCATATTTTTCCTAAAACCTAGTGACGATGCATATTTTCACTATATTTAAAATATTTTTTGGTAGTGTACCTAGTTAATAAATAAAATGTTACGTTGTTTCCGGCAAAACCTACTAGCAGCACAGCTCTTAGTCTATGACAACTCTCCATGTTTGGGAATGTAAAGAAATTGATTTCGTCAATAAAGAAAGCGTTTCTTAAGGCATGTTCTCATAATAATGCCTATTAAAAAAAAAATGTTAAATGTGCCAATGAACATTTCAAGGCCATTAAAGGTGTAGTAAACGACTTTGATGGTGGAGAGGCTATGACAGTTTGTCAGTACAAGGAAGCATTTAACAATTCTAGCATTAAAACAATAGCTGTGATTAGCATTTATTTTTCCCACATACCTGCGAGTATTACAAAGCTTGAAACTCCAGGTTTGACGTTGACTGAATCTATTCAGTTAATGAATAAAATCTGCATTGCCAGAGGTATTCCTGTGTACACTTAAAGTGAAGTTTGAAAATATTTTGAACAATAACCCAAGTTTTCAACCCTTGTGTCAAATTGATAGTTTTAATAATGGGATGGATGAACTTTTTCCAGAAACAATGACTGCTAACACATCATCCAATTTCAAATAGTGCCCAGTTACATCAGTGAATGTGGAACGGTCCACATCCAATCATAAAAATATTTTGAAAGATGAAAGAAACAATTTTACTATTGAATATTTGGAACAGTACCAGATTGTTTACGATTACAAAAGTAAAAAGAAAGTTAAATAATTGTTAACGATCGAATTAATAAACATGTTGTTCAACTACTTGCTAATTGCATGCTGATTTTGAAAAAAAAAATCCAAAAATTACTATATTTTGATTATATAATGTTGCATATTTTGCAGTTTTTGACACTTTTTGTGCATATTTTAAGCATTTTTCATGCATATTTCTAGCTTTTTGTGTTGCATATAATCCGGTCTCTATTCATTAGTATAATGAACAGTATTGGTTATAATACACTGTCTTTTGGCATACTTACTATAACTTACCTCTTTTGTTTCCTACCTTTTAGGAATTTCTATACCAAACAAAGCACTTTTTCATCAACCCTCATGGTTTTTGCCCAATCTACTAGATTTTAGGACTAACTGTATCAAATCAAATCCCTTGGAGAGATACAGTACTACACTATCAATCTGGCCTTTTGTCAGCATTTCATCTGAAACCTCTTACATATAGCTCACTATTTTCCCATAATTATCGTCAGGCTTCATCAGGAATATGTCCAAAATGTTTTTCTCCCTGTGTTCTGCTCTACCACTTGAATGAAGCCTCCTTCCGTTGCTAAGGTATTTGCAAATCTCTGTTCACTTGTGTTATTAATCTTATTACCCTCAGAGTCCACGCCTGATAAATTTAAGTCCCTACTGATAATGACCATTTTACTCCCACCACTGAATTCCAAATATGAAATCACTTTCTCTCCAAGAGCCAGTCATTGTTCCTCCATAATAAGTACCCGAGAATCTATGTTTCGTATTCCGCTACAAACCTACCCCAGTAGATCATCTATGAACACCAATGGAAATGTAGCAGTATTTGCTGAATAGTACAAATATTCCTCCACCAACTCCTCCTCTATTTCTGCAATACAGTATAACTATCACAAAAGACCTCATTGTCTAGCACTGCTTCTTTTAGTCAATTCTCTATCAGTGGAACTATTTGTGGCATGTGCTTCTCTATCAAGTTACCGAATTCTATTACCTTATTTATTATACTTCTACAATTTACTAGTAGCAACAAGATAAACAGCCTTTGGTATATTCTCATCATTACGCTTCACCCTCCTAAATGCGACTCACTCTCTTACTGTTTCATCAACATTTATGCATTCTCTTTCTTTGCACCTGTAATCAGTGACCCCTTGTTCATCTATTTTTTATTCCTTTACCAGCAATCTGTAACCAAAAATGGCAGTGTCCCTACCCCATACTATATGGAAGCAGTCTCCCTTAAAATTTTAGCTAACTACTAAGAAATTCCTTCCTTCTACGAGCGTAAGTCAAGAATTACCGACACTTTCGTCACAACACATCTTTAAATAGGTCATACTGCCTTGTGAACAGCAATGCATACAGTGGGCTAGGCCATTAACAGATGTGCACTATCTGAACTCAATCGCTGCAGTTGCTTTCTGGCAGCTACTGTGTACACGTTTGCACCGTTAGCAGTTTGCACCAAGGAGGAGCAATTAGCAGTCATATTATTTCTCTAATCAGAAGATGTGACAGGGACTGAAATTTACCAAAGACTTTCAGCACTATATCGGGACATTTTTTTTTTTTTAATTACAACTTTCTACAGCCTAGCATCTAAATTAGGCCATATTTAAAATCAGAAAATGATTAAATCGTTACATAGATTTCCACTACCTAGTGAAATCAAATGAATTGCTGTTTACAGCATTCTAGGCTGGAGTGTGTACATTGCAGAGTATCTGCATGTGTTAATGTCATGTATAATGGTTCCGATGATGAGGATCACAATGAAACTGAATATTAAATTTCGTTCAACGAGTTCAGTAATAATAAATGTTTACTTTTTCATGAATTTGCATACTAATTTATAGTTCTACAAATTGTTTCATCATTTTCTAGGTTAATTTCTGTCAGATCATATATATAATTTCGAGAACACAAAATCTCAGCGCATTGTTTCTCAATGTTTTAACACGTACCTCGCCAACCATTTATCACAAACACATGGGCGATATACCATTCGAGCACTGAAAATATGTTATACAACTTTGATAATTGTTTTTGACTCAAAAACCTTGATATTCTATAATTAACCCTTATTTGCTGAAAAACTAAGTCATGTTTCGTACCTACTTCATTATAAAAGGTTAGTTTGATTTTACTTTTATGTGATAACTACATCCAAAAATATATGTTAATTCAATGGTTAGCCTCCCAAAATAACTTATAGTGTAATGAAATGATACTAAGGTTGATATTTTAAGATCTACAAGACGTTTATACTGATTGTAGCATTTAAGCCCTACTTACAACCTTTTGACCTGAAAAAACTATGACACCTCAGAGATGGGGACTTTTCAGGACTTCTTTCTTAGGTACTAAATAACATCTGTGCTAATTTTCAGCTCTAATTATTATTATTTTTTTTCTTCTGAGGTTCATACCTATAATGCCTGGAGAGATGCACACGGCACTCTCAGCCCAGCGCTGATTCATTCGTATCTCAACAACAGTTAGTAACAGACAGATTAATTGTATACCATTTTAATGCTGAAACTGGGTGCTACACGGTAAGTTTGACGGTTTTTCAGCTATGCAGAGATTTTTTGTGTCATGTTTTGCACGGCCTTCATGATAAAATGTGACTGTACTTTTACTTTTTTACAATAATTATGCCCAATAATACTTTAATGCAGTGGTTAGTATCTTCCGATTGCCTAGAGTGAAATAAAATGTTACTAAGGCTGACATTTTAAATGTTACAATGCGTTTACACAGATTTGGCACTCAGGCCCTTTTTTAACCTTCAAAACATTTTATTATTACATGAAAACCTATACCTTAATACATTTTTGACACAATTTCCAAAATTATTACAGCAAGCAATCAGTTTCTAAATTAAAGTCTTATAAAGATCTGCTGCCTGATTTGCCAACCACTGCTGGGCAGCCGTTTTGACACCTTCATCATGACACTTGGCACTAATTGCCTAAATGTTTTTTCCAGAGCAGGAACCAGAAGTAATTCCTTAGTGCTAGAACAGGGCCATATGGAAAGTGATCAAGTTGTTCCCCCCATATGATGGAATAAAACCATGTTTTTGTTTAGAAGTATGTGGACAGGCAATGTCATGAAACTAAACAATCCGTTTAATGAGCTTTCCATGTTTTGTTTCAGATTGCTCAACATAGGTAAGTTAAAATTTCATGATATATCTCAAAGTCTATTGTGTTACCCTGAGGTAAGACATTCACAAGCAACATTCCCTGCCTACATCAAAACATAGTGCATATGATTTTCCAGGCTGAAATTGTTTGCTTGGACTTGATATTAAGTATCTTAATTCCACAGATTACCTGTTTTGATTCTTTGGTAACAGAACCACTCATCTTTTGTCTCCAGTGACAATTTGACTTAAAAATTAATCATCTTCAGTATTGTTCTGCTCAAGGAAATTCAAAGCACGGGCTACTTGATCTGATGGTCGTCCATTTTGCAAGTCATAATGAACACTAATACAATCATCTTTAAACACTCTGACCCATTTTGTTACCATTCCATCGCTCACAGGTTTTCCTCCATAAATTTCACTAATCCGCTGATGAATTTTGACTGTTTTTATGTCTCATGCACACAGAAAATGAATCACACTTGCCAGGATTTTAAATTAACTGAGACATTTTAAATAAGCACAATCAAATGTAAACACCGATAAATGCTTCCATTATTGTGTGTGTGGGAAGCAATTAGAAGCAGGTACTTAGTGTGTATATGCAGATTACACCCCACTATGCTGCAGTGGCCATATTTAAAAATAATACTTATTTAGAAAATATGTCTTGTATAGATGCAATCTCGTGGAAGTGTGAGGACTACTTTGAGCTATGTACCACAGAATCTATCATACACTATGTAAATCTGAGCAGATTGATACTGAAAAGACTCACCAATGTTAATGCTCCACATTGCATGGCACATACAAGAAATATTTGTTCTGAATAAGATAAATCAGTGGTGGCAGAACACAGCATCCAGAGCGGGGAGTAAAACTTTTAAGTGTAAAGAAACAAGGATTTCAGCCTGCGCCAAAAGCTTCTGGGGTGTTATCCCCTAGGAAGCTGATCACCTAGTTACAAGGGATTTAGATTCCTGAATTTCTAAATCGTTAGAAAAGCAAGCATCGAAACAAGATCTTGGAAACAGCACTAATCAAGGTCATCAATGGGCAGGAGGTATAAAGATTTTACCCTCCAAGTATTGTGAAATTTTGACATGGCTAGAAGCTTAAGAAGTCTTTTTAATCAAGATTTAATGTGACCACAATTAAACATTTTCACCAGTTCCTGTTTAAGCAAATGATATCTTCTAGAATAAATGGAATGAAATGAATTCAGGGATAGCTGTCATTAAATTTGGAATTTTCAAAGAAATGCAAATACCGATAAACATGGGAATGTACCGATATTTAACCAAATTTTCATTTTCAATTTTTTACAATCAAATTCAATATTTTAGATAGGAATGTTGACAGTTAGGATCAGGATCACCACACTGCCTGAATGCTTGAATGCAGTAGGGTGTTAAACAAAAAGCTTCTATGACAGAAATTATTCAACAATTTTTTTTTATAAACTTAACCACAAAATAAGTTTAGGTCTAACTACACCCAAATATTAATTTCTCAAAATAAAACAATTCTCAAAAAGTTGTATATATACTAATGTACAACATTTATTTTCCTTCAGTTTTCTGACAAAACTTAATTTTTTTCAGATGGGAATTAAAACACTTACTGTGCTTGTGGTTGTTATTTTTGCTCTCCCTTTTTTTGTGTTTGAAGAAAATAAATCAAGCTTATATTTTAGTCTTCTACAAAATATAAACTTAGAGGAACACTTTTTAGTTAAATCTGTAGATTAAAAGGAAGTAACGGAGTACATGTACATGCATTTTTAAAACACCAGGACATTGTAGTATAACACAAATGGTGATGAGCCTAAGGACTCGTATCCACTTGAGTTCAGGCGAATGAGCCGCTTATTCTTTTGAGCGTGCTCTTCTGAGTGTGCTCAAGATAAAGGAAATTTTTGTCACATGAGCCTGGTGCCAGTGCTCAGAAAATGCTCGGTTAATGTGTCGTCACGAGTGTGCGCGGCAGCTGCGGCCATTATTATTATCCATATGATATGAAAGATGAAAAGAAAAGAACCAAGGTGGTGGATTAGAGAAATTTATAGTCAGCGAAGAAATTATCTTAATAATTGAATTCGCGAATTGACTTTTGAAGGATATAATGAGCCTTTTCAAAACTATAAAAGCACGTCAAAGATTGATTTCGAACATTTCCTGTGTTTAGTTGAACCTCATATTAAATAGCACGTACACATATGCTTGAGGTGATCCCACCAGGAAATAAATTAATGATAACTTCTTTGATGCATACTGATTAATTGTTGCGAAGTAAGTGTTGTTGTCCTGCATGCTCGCGCTCATTGTAAAAATGGCCAACCTAGCGTCCACACTGAGTGCCGAACACACACCGACTCGCCTTTCTGAAATACCAACACTCGAGCTGCTCTCCCTGAGCACACTCAGGCGTCCACACTTGATCGGCTTGCTTTACTGAGTGGCTCATTCGACTGAGTGTGCTCAAGTGGATATGAGGCCTAACAGTTTGGAAAAGTGCATTACATTATTGCCTTATGAACTCAGGAGCGGTGCAAATGTTCAGTCAGTGGTAAACTGACCACTCTAACTGTGGAAACCATACATGTAAACATTGGGTTGGATGGCTATATCCAACTCATGAAAAGAATAAGACACGAAATACTAACACTCAATTTTCAGACAAATAGTACTTCTTTCAGTCATGTCTCTATTGTGCTCGTTTATTGACAATCTCAAGCTCAAAAGGATTAAAAATAAATAATTCTGATTTTAAATAATACAATTTATTTTTAAAGATTCTGGCATCCTGACAGAAAGGAAATTTACCAGTTGCTCCCCACACAAGGGAATATCAAAAAGTTTCTCTAATTACCTATAGCTAAACAACAAGAAACCTCCCACTCCTACTAACATGTATGTACTGAAAATTGGCATGCAAACTTTTTTAAATTTTTTTTTAGATGGTGTCATGCCTGACAAAACTGAATTCTGGATATTAAATCCAGGACAAGAATATTAAATGGGTATGAAAGTTAATTCTATCAAATGTTATTCAAAGTGGAAACGGCAAATCCAAAATGGTAACACAATTTTAGATTTCCCTGGGAATGTGAGAGTTTCCTTCACAGATGATACCACATTGACACAGAAAGTAAAGAGGCTGTACTGGGAGACAGGAGAGTAACTACTGAAAGCATCATGGCTGTTATTGGCATTACTTATAGGTTTATATATTGTATCTCACTCCATTGCCTGATTCTTAAATATTGGTACAATCAGTGCAATAAACGCAAACACCTTCCCAGTACAGAATTCTAAAGGAACTGGCACTACAGACTTGCTGTCATTTGGATGAAGAGGATTTTTACCAGCTATCTGACCACAATGGATGAAAGTGGTATTCACCTCTACGAGCCAGAAATAGAAGATATGAACAAACAGTGGAAACATAAACAACCAACCACCAGCACCAAAAAAAGAAAACAGCAGTTTAAAGTTCAAGCAGCAAGGCTGATGTTATACATTTTCCAGACTATAAGGGAATAATCTCGATGGATTATTTATTAAGAGTTTAACCACTAGTATCTACTAGCGTGATATCCTAATGAGTAATTTAAAATTAAATGGCAATTATCAGAAAAGTAGTGCTGACACCAGCAACCCATCCTGCAAATCCATTTTGTATATAATTCAATTGAGATTCAAAATATTGCTCCACAATGCATAATTTCCAGACTAGGCATCAAGTAATTTCTTACTATTTACAGTAAAGCGTTCACTCAAAGGTATCCACTAACAGCACGGATAGTATTTTTAAGATTAAACAGTGGGTCTAGATCCAAAGAGCAGTATTATGCTTATGCAAGGTTAAAGATGACTAACAGAAACTGGCAACTAAGCCCGGTGATAAGCAGAAGACTAATTCCACCAGGGTGGCTGCCTGAAATTGCTTGCTTCTAGGCAATAATACAAAATTTTTGACAAGTTAACATGGAGTGTAAGGCACTAAAAAGATTCTACCCAACCAAGAACATGAGAATTCTAAAGACATTGGCAGACAGAACTGATAACTTATGACACCTGCATACCATGACTGCCAACCCTTTGAAGCAATGATTTTGTGATGGGGTAGATTTCAGTGATTAAGTCATCTAGCATATGAATATTAAAATAAAAAAAAACTGTCACTGCCTCATGAGTTCACTACAACACCATCTCACCATATATATACATAAGACTTGTGGTCAACTACAACAAGATACAGCAAAACCTGGAGTTTTCACTGTGAGGCTCACAGACTTATGTATGAGGAACTAACACACTAGAAAATAGGTTTAACCATGTCCAACAACCGTTCCATAACCTTCGCAATTGTAATCTGTATTCCTTATGAATTCTTTCCATGAATGCATTTTATGTATACTATCCTTATATCAGTTTTAAATTTTGGCATAAATAATATGAAAGTTTAGATCTAAGATATTTAACATCACTGAAAATGTGAAGTTATTCAAATACAATGAAGTAGTAAGACTACTGCAATGATTGAACATGGGCATCAGATAATAAATGGAGGACTTATCAGTTAAACAGCATATGTTCTAACGCCTTGTCGACGTCAAGGTCATTAGAGGTGGGATGGGTCTGGAGACAAGGATTTTTTTTAACTGCTTTACATCTCTCAACAGCGAGGTCTTTAGAGACGGGAAAGGATGGGGGCAAGGAATGGGAAGGAATTCGGCCATGGCCTTTTTTAAGGAAGCATCCCGGCATTTGCCTGGAGTGATTTGGGAAACCATGGAAAACCCAAATCTGGATGCTCGGACGGGGATTCGAACCACCGTCCTCCCGAATGCGAGGCCAGAACGCTATCCGTTACACCACCAAACTCGGTTGGAGACAAGGAACAGGAAGGAATTCTGCGATGGCCTTTTGTAGCAAGCATCCCGGCATTCGCCTGGAGTGATTTGGGGAAACCATGGGAAAACCCAAATCTGGATGCCCCGAAGGGGTTTCGAACCGCCGTTGTCCTGAATGTGAGGCCAGAGCGTTAAACACTCACCCACCACGCTCGGTAAAAACCCCATTCTAATTCTGTGTAAACAATTATTTTCAAAAATATCTTGACAACCTGCCAGTGTGCCTGCACCACAACGTTAAAATCCTGGGCCACATATACCGAAATCCCAACTACGGTTTTCAGGTGGTTTTCCACAATCTCTGCCTCAAACTACAAATTTCACAAACGAAATTACACTTATTACATAGAATACAAGTTACACGTTTCACAGAGAGATGGCAGCAAATCCAATTACCACCATCAAAATTATGACAAACCTAACAAGCAAATAGTAGATGAAACCTTGATTTGAAAATAAGCATAGCCTCTAGAAGAGGATGCGTCAAATGACTTGCAAAAGTGGAAAAATTTAAATGATGATGATGATGAATATCTTAATAAACAAAATGAAAAGGTTTCTTCAATAGTTAGGAGATTAAACAGTCTCACTAATTGTGCTTACCAGGTCTTTTGTCAATTGCTCCATTTATGTTTCTGTACTGAAGGCTTTTCTCTGTCTTTCCGGATAATTTCCATCCTTTCAGAAATGGAAATATTAAAAAATATATCATAAAATTCTGTACAAGATGCCATAAGCTGTAAAAATGAAAACCATTAAGAATGAAAGTAATAGTCACATGTACAAAAATGATTTAGAGTAAACTATATTTTGTCATACTTTCCACTAAAATACGGTTGAATGCGCAAATGAACTTTTATTAATGAAACATTTGATCAAACACAACAACAAGTGAAAATACTTGTAGCTAATAACTTTTTTTGTGTAATCTATCTCATGAAATAGTTGATCACAACCTTAATGATCAAAATTTGTCAAACAAAATTGTTTGTGCAATGCAAGAAGTAAATAAAGTATGCTTATTTTTCCCTGACTAAACTGGATATAGATTTAAGAAAAGGGCACTTAATAGACTGTTCATAACTTACCTGCCTAGAGAGCTTATTATAAAAATCAATATCTGCTTCTACAAGTAATGATGAGGGCTCTTGTTGCAATTGAACTAAAAGATGCAATGTATCTTCAATTGTAAGTATCAGATCTTTGACGTATTTAGTGGCCAACAAACGTCTCACAAGAAACCCTCTTACAGCCGCTGTAATGATGGTTGCAGCCTTCAACTAAATGAACAAAAGGATTGCATTTTTAAGAAGAAATTACAGCCGTACATAAGATAAACACGAAGGTCACCTATTTCTTAAAGGTTTTTTAATTTAAACTTGCATTAAACTTTTGGATTTTGTTGTTGTTGTTAATGGTTATTGATTAGAAAATTGATCCAATCTTCAATTAACATTCAAATTAATTTAACACTAAACTTTTAAAACTAAAATATCTTGAATTAAAATATTTTATTAAGTACCTAACAATAACAAATGGTTTAGCACTAAGGTTACGTTTACACTGGAAGCGACTTCGGCCAATTTTTCTATCTGCTAAACAGCCAACCAAACTCTGCCGACTGAAGTGGTTACAATGACTCAGACTTCTGGCATTTGGGTGCTCACTCAATTGAAGATATTTCAAATGACACCGTGAGCTGGCCAACAACCCGCGGTTTGACCGTGTACTCCGGGTGATAGATTTGGAGAAGCATATGGAGAGTGTTTGGAAATTTCCAGTCTTTTATGACCAAATGTTATTTTTGTGTTACCGATTGCCTTAAAAAATACTTTTTTTTTTTTTTTTTACCTCACTTCTAGGTTCATCAGATGAACGTAAAAGGTAGATTCTGTCATTCTAAAACATTTGTCAAATTTGGTGCTGTGACAAAGGTAGCACCCCATTTTTTAATTTTGGTCATGGAACAATAAAGTACATTTTGTTTTGAGGTATCAAAAATAAAGTATATTGCACAGAAAAAATAGTATTTTTATTTTATTATATTTGAATACTTATTTTTCATTACTTCTAAATTTAGTCTGATGTCTCAGATGGTTATGGTATGTGATTAGAGTACAAATGGTCTCCGGGTCAAATCCCGATCTAGGTTGCAATTTTTATGGGCCTTTAAAATTGATCTTCACATCTGGCAAAGCTTTTATTTGTTAATGCTCTGTATTTAAACTAAAATATAGAATGATCTAATTCTTTATTAATGAAAAATATCAAGTGAATCGATAGTAACCTCAAACAAAACAAACACGTCAAATATTAAGAGATTTACGTTTGACATTTGATTGTGATTCCATTCAGAAATGCGAAAATCTTTCTATCCAGTATAGTGTGCCAAACACTTAATTATGCAAAAATAATAACAGAAAAAATAGGTAGACAACTGTCAGAAAGAATGGATAAGAGATTTAATTTAGAGAAAGATAATATGCAGGAAACAGATTCTTTTAGTGATAAATCCATTGCAGATGAATATAACATGCCGAGAAATGTTAAGTAAACCAACAGATGTCTCGTGAAAAATGATAAGATGAATAGTTTAGAAATCCAAGTTGAAATGCGTGATAAAGACAAGGAAATTGCAAAGGATGGAATGGGAAAGTAGTTCCGTCTTGCAAAAGTATGTATCTTGTATGGTAAGACTTGAAAATAAATTAGTCGAGAAAATGATGATGGTATGTCAGACAGTCAGCAACCTATGTCGAATTCAGATGAGCTAGAAACTAGAGCATCCTGTGATGGGATTAGCATGGGTAATCTTGAATTGTTCAGGGGAACATTACTGGTAAATGAACTGAATCCTTTGAGGCAGTTAACACCTTCGCGAAAGACTTAAATCTAGTGGTTACTCAAAATAGTTGCATGCCTAGGAAAAGATGCTTTCAAAGGTTTGTTGTTCTGGGGCACAGAAAGAAGAGTGCATAATTACACTAAACAAATTGAAACCAAATGTACAGGGGAAGATTTCGCAGCTCCAATTAGAATGACAGAGTTTGACTGTAATTCCGTATGCTAAGTGTACATGGCAAGTAATGTTCGCTGGACCATTAGTTGGTTGCTGTTGCCCACTGACGAGCTCCTGAACAAAGAATGGACAGTACTACCATGTTTTTAAGAAAATTCTACCAGTGTTCTCTGTGGCAATCAGGCTGGCTGAGAGAAAAGGGAAAATATTTGCCGGCCAACCACAACAATTCTGTAGGTTTGACGAAAAACAATAATTGGTACTTATGACAAGATCAATCACATGCTTAAAATTATTGATGGGAGATTGTAATAGTCCTCACAAAATATGGGAATAGGCTTAACAACAAAAAATAGTAACTGACTGGCTAAGCTATTTTGATCACAAAGGATATTGTGTAAAAATAAAAAATGAATTGTAATAATTAGTGTAAACATATTATCAGAAAAGTCTGGAGAGAAAATAGTTAATTGCTTTATGCAGATAAACATACCAAAACTGTGTGACCTTATTCAGAAACATAATTCATTGATTCCAAAGTTTAGACAAGGTACATAAAATTTAAAGATGTTACAAAATAAATAGAAGATCGTAAAATTATTTCAGAATTATATAATGGAAATTACAATTCATAAGCTCCATTATTAAACAAGAAAAAATGGTCAAGTGGAAGAAAGCTGTTACTCTGGATGTAGTTAATGTGTGGGAAGAAATGAGTATGATTTTAAATTTAGCTGGGAGGTCTGCAATTAGGTAGAATTGAGCTAATCTTCAATTTGAATGAGGCAAATGAGCCATGTTAGATGGCATAGGATAATACCAAAATACTCGGGAATTAAAGTTCAGCCTGAACTTAGCACAGTGAGGAAAGGCATCATTGCAAATAGAGTGTAGTGGAAAGGCCAAGTAAGGAGGAGTGATTTTAAAATCTCGAGTAAATGCAGTTGGGCATCCCATCGTAGAGTAAAGCAATGAAGTCTTTAACCTTAAAAGTTGTTAGAATTAAAGTAATGATCCCATCAGAAAACCTTCCATGATTTTGTAGAAGATAATAACAGTGCATGGAACAAACGAAAAGGAGCATTAATAACAGACGTTACTAACAGACAGCTCTTATGCTCCCATCTGAAAATTTTAACAGTTGGTATGAATGTTATTCAAATGTTGAATAAGGGAAATAGATACTACTGTTAATCAATGGTTAAAAGAGTGAACATACTAGGAAAGATAAAATGTTATACACTCTTTTGTAATTGTTTTCTAAAGACTTTGATTTTTTGTGGGTTACATTATGTTGTGTGAATTGTTTAGCTTTGGCTTAGTTTTCTTCTGTTTAAGACAAATCACAAAGATCCTTAATAGACACAGCTGGGCAAAGAACTGTTAACCATTAATTAATGAAGTTAACAAAATTGCCAAAATTTAACTTTTAAGTTAACCTAAAAAATCGTTAACAGTCTTCTTAACTTCGGTTAAATTGAACTTCCGTTAACTTTAGTCCGTTACATTGGTAGTTGAAGTATTTGGTTTGTTTGAATTGCGTGCCACGCCTCGCTCATCCATTTGGCGAGTCGGATAGTGAATGAATTAGGTAATATGAAGTGCAAGTGTGATGTCATACTAGGCCTGGCGTGGGTGTGAGCCGGAAAGCTATAGTTTTGGAGCTTTTCTATTTTATGTCTGCAAACCAGCACTCACTACATGTTTCTAGTTTGACAGGTGATTGATTTTGATATTTTTATAATCTAACTTTTTTTACCACCAGGAAAATGTCACCTTTTAGTTATTATTCCATAGGGAAATAAATTAAATTAACATTCATTACGAGATTATGTTATGGAAACTGAACTCTTGAATCCGTTAGTGAAAGTAGCAACTCTGATAATAGTAATGAGAACATTAAAAATCCTTGACCACATTTATGCGATTATGCTGCATTTAAATCAAGACTGAAAGAACAGTTAATTTGTGAATGCAAACTTTCTACAATCAACGCTCACTTGTCTAGCATTAATAGCCTTCAATAACATATGAAGAGGATTTCCAAATATGAACAGTTTGAAGAAAAAGTAAAAACAGGTCTAACTCATGGGAGGAAAAGCATAATTCAAAACCTTCTTCAAATTCTGTGGTTTCTTCTGATGTAGATAGCAATATAATTTCTTTGTTTTCATCTCCATATGCTAATAAAAGTTTACGTCAATAAAACATTTGGCATCGTAGCTACAGGCACCGTCATATTCCAAGCTGGTATGGACTGATGTATTGTAAACCTTTTCGTTGCCAACATGAATCCACTATATGTTGAAGAATCCAATACATTTGAGAAGCGATTAAAACGTGAATCCCGGTAAAAACTTCAGTAGAACGTTGGGTAGATGTATTATTGATTCACATCATGCTACATACCACCTTGATACTGCTTGCAGTAATATCTGTTGTAATACATAAATATCAGTTCCACTTTTGGATGGTTAACTTTTAATGGTTAACTTTAACTTGCGCTAAATTTTCAAAAATGTTACGCTTTAACGATTATCGAAGTTAACTTTTTAAGAAACGGATTAACGATTTATGGAGTTATTGATTAACTGTGCCCAGCCAGCTATGTTAATAGATAAGATAAATTATGGAATTAATGGTTCAACAAGTTTTCAATGTGATTAAAGAATATTCAGCTAAAATAGCAGCTGCTGGTTTTGTTATATATAATGAATCACAACATAATTATTAGTACCAGTAGTTCATGTTCTTTAGAATGCATTTCTTGTATGTAATTATTGTTTAGCAATTTGTATACTTATTCTATACATGTTGGTTTAGTTTAAGAGATAATCATGTTAATAAGATATGTATCTTTTGTAATTATCATGTACTGACCTGAGCTGTCACAAGAAATTGTGGTCAGCTGGTCATAGGGGGCTAGAATATGCTTACATAAAAAGGGAATGTATGTTCACAGAGAAAATAAGTTGTAAGAGTATCTACCGAGAAATCTGCTGAGACAGTATAAATGTGAATAATTATAGTCAGACTGTAATAGTAGTATTTTTTCGTGGCAGAAGTAATTGCTGTAATGAGAGCGAGGCATGTGGAATATTTTATTATGGAATTTGAGCATGCTGCTGTGGCATTCACACTCTTCCCGCCATCCCTTTTGGTGTGGAGAGGAGTGTGCCACTCTACCATCCCCACGAATGCAAAAGTCCTTTGGTAGGTGGGGTAGTATCTGTCGAATCTTAGGTGTTTGTCCGTAAGACATAGAGACTGAAAACTACAGTGGGAATACCAGAGGTCAATGTTGGCAATACCCCTCTCGGATGACACAAGTAGATGACATTTAGTTACCTGAAGGATATATATGTGCATTTTGGGACATAAAACAGGGCGCTCAGGTTTGCTCCGTTTTATTCAGTTTGAAAATGATGTTTGATCGTTGATTTCGCAAGTGTCGAGAACTGTCTTTGCATGTAATGTTACAATAGAGCTCATTCTCGTTATGTATTATGATGTAAAGAAAACTAAATATATTAAGATGACTTGTTTAACTGTTTCTGAGTGAGGCCTACGTTTGGACAAAATTGTTATATTTAGACTATTGTTTACTGAACTATTCATGTGAACTTGGATTTGCAATAAGTGTCATAAGTGTCATAGTTAACCAATTTATAGTGTCAATCTTTGTATTCAAGTTTTACAATATAAAACAGAAGTACGAGTTGAATATTATGGTGCACCCCCTATCAACTTGTTAATCCCCGAGATTAACAAGTGATTTAATAAATTGAATACAGTCAATCTTTATAAAAGTCTGATTGATATAAAGTAACCAGAATTATTACAGGTACAATAAAAAATTAAAAGGGAAGACACACACAAAATAAAGTTGAAACATATTTAAAGAAAAATAATTTAGATTTTAAGACCATTTTAGTTTTGGACAATGCACCAGCTCACCCTCGTGAACTTGAAACTTTGCATCCAAATATAGAGGGAATATTCTTGCCTCCTAACACAACAGCTTTACTTCAACCAAGGGAGCAAGGAATAATCCAGGCCTCTAAGCTCTATTACATTAGACAAACATTCAAAATCATACTGGAAACCATAGAATGCAATTCTGATATATAAATTTTGACATAGCAAAATGCATTGTTACAATAAAAGAATCATTGCAAGAACTGAAGCCATACACTTTGAAATAATGCTGGATTTTATATAGGGCCTGATCTCACTGTCGCAATTGATGGAGAATCTGTACAAATTCAAACTTTAACTGCAAACATTGCTCAAGTTGAGAATGGAATAGGATGAGATGGTTTTGAACAGATAGAATCAAGTGACATTCAAGAACTGCTAGAATTGCAAGATGAAGATTTGACTGAAATCGACTTGGAGGAAATGTTAAATCCCCAACCCATTGAAGAAGAGGCTTCAACAAACACTGAAGTGGTGACATTTAATTTAAAAAACCTGA
>JARYHS010009121.1:0-16000 GCA_031002005.1 Vandiemenella viatica | reverse complement strand
AGTAAAGGGAGTGAGGGACTGGAATAAATTGCCAAGAGAACTGATGAATAACTTACTGGAAACACAGAGAGAATTTAAAGTAAAATTTAGTAGAGGGCAAAAGTAGTTTGGAAGGTGAAAGGGAGGAGTTTTTAGGGAGATTGCCACCGGAGGGGGCACTCCATCGCAATTTTATCAATTATTATTATTATTAAGACATGGCAACAGAGTCAGACGTGTGCAGCTGTTGGGCTTATCAGATTTTAGAATTCCAACTACTCCCTGATGTGGCATGGCTACAGTATTTAAAGAGAGTCAAACAGTGGCGTAGCGAGGGGGGGGGGGCAAGGGGGGGCATCATGCCCCGGGCGCTACTCACAAAGGGGCGCCAAATGGTTCGCAAAACAAAAAAAAAAAAAAAAAATATTTTTATTATAATTGATTTCTGGAAACTATGTTTTAAATTTAGTGCCAGTGTAAAATAATAAATGTTAATTCGTAAATAAAAAGGAAAAAAAGGAAGACTAATAGTGTAGTGAACAGTGTCACTCCATATTTTATAATATTAATAAGCAAATATTTCGCACCCACTGAAACTGCAGAACCAAAAGTGTGAATGGGAGGTTGGCTGGATAGAGACAGGTCATGCCATCTATGGTCGGAATCTTAATATGTTTTCTCTTTCCATGTCGCAATACGAACGGTGGTCGTGGACAAAGACACCCGAATGGCCAGTGGGATTTCGCCCGCCAAAATAACAAAGGGGTGTGTGTATTTTTCAATTTTGCGTCCTTGTCATCGCGCTCTGCTTAGAATGAAAATGAGATGTTATTAAATATTAAATGTTATATGTTACAAGTTTAATGTTGGCATAAATTATAGTGTACATGTCACTGTGTTACTAACTTTCAAGTTCAAGACATTCTTGGTAAGTAATAAAACAAATAAGATTACTTACTACATCTACTCAACGATTCTATTATTCAGTGAATAGGGTATGAAAAAATGTGTGAACAGTGTTCAATAAAACAACTGAAGAAATAGAAAATATTCAATTTTTATTACTATTTATAGTAATAAAAATTAAGAATTCTTAATTTACCGTAAATATGGCTTATCTGGGGGACAACCTAAAACCAGCAACTTTTTTTTACGCTTGTTAAAACTATCACATTAATAAGCATTGGATTTTGACGTCTCTTGAAGCCAATTTTAAAAACCTACCTTAGTTTAATTTTAAATTTAACTAAAAAAAGATAGTTTACCAACTCTACAGAAAATTAAGATAAAACTACCTAAACTCAGCTCTTTCCTTTACAGTGTACCGTCTTTCCAAGTATAGTTTACGGTTAAACTGAGCTTATCTAAATTTGGCTTTACAATAGGTTGTAATGAATGTAACCTTAGTTTCAAGCTATGGATGGTTGCAAATTGGTTTTGTACTTACTTGGAGACCATCAGACATGTTCAGAACGGATTTTCGATCTCCTTCATATATGTTGAAGGGTACACAGCATATATGCCTGTGGTATAGTCGTTTCTCAAAATGCGCCCTAGTTTTTTGAGATATTTATCTTCAGAAATTATCAAGCTTTACTTCTTTTATTTTGTTTAAACTTCATCTACATACTATTATTGCACAAAATAATATTTAAAACAAATGATATTACCTACAATTCAGCATCTTTTTCCTGAAAATCTTATCGTAATGAATTCGCGGGTCTACCGACGGATTATCTTTCACAACACAAATCGGCCACACACCCTTGAAAACTTCATTGCATTCATGCACCAGGAAAGTCTCAAACATTACATTATTTTTCACTTTTTGTTAATAAGTTTATTAATAGGTGCGTTTTCAGTTGAAATAATTACTATAATTTTATTTATTTCATCTTCGTCGTTTCTTTACTTATTTATCAACAAAAGGTATTTTAACTGAAATACGTAGCATTGGTGTGATAGTTTTTTCTTTCTTTCTTCTATACTCGATTTGTTCCAACAACGGTTGCGTGTATACGGTTGAAAATAAAATAATAGTAGGCCTATCCTGCCAAGAAATGAAATGGAAGGACAAGTGACAAATGCTTATAAAAAATGCGTAATTGTTGTCAGTTTCCAGATTACTAGCAGATTTCATTGGGTATGGGCGAGGCATATTACGAAGCCATTGTTGATATATTGGCCGAAATTGTTGTATCCGTTATAGGAATTGTGATTTGTCTTAAATTTTATTTCGCGCAATAAAAGTGTGTAAATGAAGTTTTAAAAAAAAAAAAAAAATCAAGCTTGACAATTTCTGACTACAAAAATAAATAAAAAGATTTGACTCTGCGGGGATTTGAACTTGGAGTCAGAAAATTGTAAATCCGTCACACTACCGCGTAGGCCAGTGGTCCGCAACTGGTCTACCGCGAAATTTTAGGCATAGTAAGGAATTAACTGTCAAGTTTTTTATTAATTATATTTTAATTTCATGTGCCGCGAATTGTTACGTATTGACATATTATAAGAAATTAAATGTTATTTAATTACTCACAGTTGCTGTTAGTTTTGTTTAGTCATTTTTGAACTAATATTATTCCTCGCCTCTGCTGCTGCGTTTTGAGGTTCTGTTATATTTACCGCATGTTTTGTGTATGTGCTATTCCCTCAGTCAAAACTGCTAGGATTAGCAGAACCTTTTGTTATTTTATTAACTTGTCGGTGCTGGTGCTTCTCCAATAATACTACCTTGTTCCAGTACCGTTGCACCCACACATTGTTAGACATCACTGTAAAAACAATCGGCACGGTATATGTGACTTCCCTGAAGTGTATAAATCCCGCTTCTTTCAATTACTTCAGTTCCATCATAGCTGTGCTCTGAAGTGGTCCGATAACTGTGTTAGTAGTTAGTTTTGATATTTTCTATTACAATTAGCATACTATTTTATTTCTTCAAGATTGACAAATTCCTTGAACGGAGTGTTCCGTCTATGAGTGCAACTGGTGAAAGCGTTGAGCCAGAAAGAAAGAAACAAAAGATGATGCAGCGGAAATATAGAGGTTCTTTTTTGTGTGTGGTGAAAAAACGTACTCAATTACCGAATGTATCGTTTGTAGTGAAAAACCTCAGTAACACTGCTATGGTTCCCAGTAAATTGAAACGAAATTTGCCAACGAAACATTCTTTTCGTTCAAGAAAAGATGTCAATTATTTTCGTCGGTTGTTGGAAAATAAGAGAAAACACAGAACGATCATGACCGCTATAGTATGTATTTCGGAAAAAGTACAGTAAACCAGTTATAAGGCAGCCGAACTTATCGCAAAAGGCCAAGAAACTACATACAATAGGTGAAACACCGTTATAGCCTGTTTCTAAAGAGATGGTGCGAATAGTTCTGGGTTTAGAATCTGCTAGTGAAATTTCAAAATTCCTCTTTCTACTGACACAATCAGTCGCCGAGTTATTAATATGTCTAGTGATATTCAAGTCATTATGAAACAAAAAATCAACAACAGTCAGAAGTTCTCACTTCAGATCGACGAGTCCACACATATTAGCCGCCACGCACATCTTGTGGCTTACATTCTCTACGTTGATGGAGGTGTAGTTGTACTTTCTTCTTTTGCAAAGAACTTCCAGAGCAAACTGTCGGTGAAGAAGTATCTCGTTTGACTTATGAATATTTTCTCCTTAATGAATTAACATAGAAGGATTGCGTTAGTGTTTGTACAAACGGAGCGGCTACTATGACAGGCCCAGTGAAAGGATTTGCAACTAAAGTACGCTAAATCCCAACGTAGGATGCGATCATTGTCTCATTTACCGCGAAGCCATTGTTGCTTTGTCTCTGCCACCTTCTCTGAAAGATGTGCTGGACGAAGTAGTAAAAGTTGTAAAAGTCATAAAATCGCGACCTTTCTTGGTTTTATGTCAGGAAATGTTTTCAGAACAGACTACACTCCTGCTACATACAGAATTTCACTGGCTGCCACGAGGATATCTTACCGACTTTCGTACACTTGAACGGGCTGAACATCAAAATGCAAGGTAGGAACGAAAATATTCTTATTAATATGGATAAGATTAAATGATTTGAGAATAAGATGGATTTGTGGTTACAGAGGTTTGAAAATGGGTCGTGTGAGATGTTCCCAACTGTATGATCACTATATGACGGCAATATAAAGG
Source organism: Vandiemenella viatica (assembly GCA_031002005.1). NCBI lineage: Eukaryota > Metazoa > Arthropoda > Insecta > Orthoptera > Morabidae > Vandiemenella > Vandiemenella viatica. The sequence goes on along the minus strand of JARYHS010009121.1, from coordinate 11,843 downwards.
TTATGGACTTATAGAACATTTAGAAGTCCCCCAGCATAGATTCAAAAAGTACTTTGGATAAAATGTTGAAGATATCGACTGGGTTCGTGAAGCATTCGTTGCAAATTCGGAACATCTTTCAATTAATATTCAAGAGGAATTCGCAGATTTAAAAGCTGACAGAACTTTGAAATTAAAACTCCTCGATGTTTCTTTAGATATATTTTGGCTAACAATAAGGAGTGAATATCCATCTATCTGCGACATGGCTGTTAATGTGTTATTGCTATTTACAACTGCATATTTATGTGAATTGGGCTTCTCAATGTTGACTGAGATTAAAACATCCAAGAAGGAAGGACTCAAATCCGTCGATGAAGAAATTTCTCCACGGATCAGCCACCTGTGTGCAGTTAAGTAGGCAAAAGGGTCACATTGAACGTTTGTGTACAATTATTTACTTTAATAGTAATACAAAACTGCCTGATTATTAATTTTATACAACCGCTGTATTTAGCTATCATTTCGTGTATTGAGGATCATATTTTTTTTTTTTTTTTTTTTTTTTTTTTTTTTTTTTTTTTTTTTTTTTTTTTTTTTTTTTTTTTTTTTTTTTTTCCCCGGGTAGGAAAAGGTTGCGGACCACTGGCCTAGACCACGGCGCCATTTGAAAACTTGGCGCAATAATTTACTATGTAAACAACATTTAGAATTTTTTGTTTCTTTGCATGCAAATATTTCAAAAACTAGCGCTTTTTTTTAAAGAAACTACTAAACCACAGACTTATATGCTGTGTAACGTTCAACATATATGAGGGAGATCGAAATCCGTTCTGAACATGTCTGATGGTCTCCAAGTTAGATTTAAAACCTATAGATTTATAAACACGAGTGTTTTTTCACCTTCCTGTTGTCTTCTGAAATAAGCTCTTTTTATATTTTATTCACTGATGTGTTATTTAACAGTAATATCTTGATTAATTTAGTAAAAATTATTTTTTATTTAGACCATGTCAACGCCAGGAAAGAAACTAAGCGGTTCCCAGAATCGGAAAAGAAAACTAAGCAAGAAAAAGAAGCTCTGAAATCTAGAGTAATAATGGAATCATACTTAGAAAAAAATCGCAAAAAGAAAATCTAGAAGATAAAAAGGATGAATATGTAAAATTAGATTCAGAGTCAGAACCAGATTCAGGTTGTACACCTAATGCTGCTAAACTTTTATGTACTAATAACACAACTCAATCAATACAAGACTCTGAAGAAGGCGGCCCAAGTACATCAGAAATGATAAATCCATGTTCACATCTAATAAGAAGCACAGAAAATACAACAGAAACACTTGCTGTAATTCCGGACGTTCTGGAGTTCAAGGATGTTGTTTATTTAAAATTTAGCAACAATCTTCCAATAATATCGAACCAACTTCGAAAAGAAATGATTATTCGTGGATCTTGCACATTTCAAAATGAAACCAGTTTAAATGCGGCAGCAACATCAACTAATCGTCTAATGCCAAAATCTTGGTTTTCTCGACGGGTCGGCAATGAAAAGGAAGGAACTGAAGTTAACCGATCTTGGTTATTTATTATATTCACCAAAAAATAATGCAGCGTACTGCTTTTGTTGCTTACTGTTTATTACATCAAATTCCGCTACACAATCTTCTTTCGTAACATCTGCTGGTTTTAATAAATGGAAGAAAAAAGATAAATTGATTAGCCATGAAAGAAGTCCAAATCACTTACGGCTTGGAAAGAAACAGAACGAGATTAATAAGTAGAACGGGAATTGATGTTATCATTAGAAGCGAACATTCAGTCCGAAAAAGAACGGTGGCGAAATATATTGCAAAGAATATTAGCTTGCATGAGGTATGTAATTACACAAAATCTTCCTCTACGTGGCCATGTTGAAAAACTAGCACTTCAAGATGGTACAAATGTAGGAAACCTATTATCTTTATTTAGCCTTGTAGCTCAGTTTGATTTGCTACTAGCAAATCATCTTCAATATGCCACAGAAACTCCAAAAACTGTCTCATATTTGTCACCACAGATTCAAAATGAATTCATTCATCTTCTAGCATATACAGTTCGAAATCAACTAATAAACGATATCAAAAGAAATAAATATTATGGACTTTTGTTTGATTCAACTCCTGATATCTCTCATTGAGAACAAATGTCCCAAGTCGTTAGGTATGTAGATGTTGATTTTATCAATAAAAAAGTTTCCATCAAAGAATCTTTTTGGGTTTTATTGAAATACATGCTAAAGATGCAGCCTCCATCGAAAATACAATTTTAGAGAAATTAAATTCGATGGAATTTCATTAACAAACTGCAGATCACAATCTTACGATAATGCTGCCGTGATGGCAGGTCACACATCTGGAGTTCAACAAAGAATAATGGAAAAAAATCATAAAGCATTATTTATAAATTGTGATAACCATTCATTGAATTTAGTTACTGCAGCTAAACAAGATCCAATCGCTGTGACATGTTTTGGAATAATTGAAAACATATATCTATTTTTCTCACGTTCAACGTTACGATGGGAATTATTAAAAAATGCTTTAACAAAAACTGTCAAACGTGAATCTGAAACACGATGGAACGCCAGAGTACAAGCGGTTAGCGTTATCGTCGATGGGCTAGAGAATTTAGTAGAACTATTAGAAAAATTAGCAGAGGACACTACCACTACAAGTGACACCAGAAGTAAAGCTACAATTCTGTTGCAAAATATACTAACTTTTAGTTTCATAACTTTAGTTCATTTCTGAATTCTGGTATGAAATCTTAAGGATGATTGATCGTGTGCAGCTCAGATTACAAGATCCTAGAATGAATTTTAGAGAAGCGTTCCATGATCTTGAATCATTACGATTTCAATGGAATAGAACTCTTTATCGAAATATGTGACTGCAAAATGTTACTCCGCAGTAGAAAATAAATTGAACCTAAAACACCAATAGAATTTCTTACTTTTATAATCTCTTATGGAGAAGATGTTTTTCCAAACCTGAGAGTGGCACTTCAAATACTCCTGACTATCTCAGTATCAATTGCTAGCTGCGAACGTTCATTCAACAAATTAAAATTATGACATATCTAAAATCAACGATGGGGCAAGATCGCTTAAGTGACCTAGTATTTTTAAGTGTGGACAGAGAAAAATTTGAAATGATCAACTTTGATGATATTATTGATAAATTTGCATCATCAAAAGCAAGGAAAATTTATACGTAGTAATTAGTTTCATTAATGCATTGTAATCATATTATTATTAAATATATGTATCTCCTTAGAGATAATAAATATTAACTTTTTTATTGTTTTAAAACTGCGTGTTTTTAAAATATTTCTTTATAAATATGTAAAATAATAATAGGTATCTTTTGAACTAATTCTAGATGATCATATACATTTCAAAATCTAGTCTTGTTTGTCAACTACATATTTTGTCTCAAATTTAAAGCCTAGCTTGAGCCTATGACTTTATTTATTTTACTTTATTTATTTATTAATTTGCGAGTATATTTTACATATAATATTATATGGTTTTCGAACTGGGGGGAGGGGGGGTGGCGCTAGAAAGGTATTGTGCCCCGGGCGCGAGTTAAGCTCGCTACGCCACTGGAGTCAGATGGTTTATAAAGGCATTCAGTTTCTGATAAATAAGTTTACATAGATTTTCTTGAGATTATATTCTTTGTTTACATGTGGAATTAAACTAGTAAATGATTACTCTTATAGAGTCATTATTAATAGCCCATTGAACAGTGTCTGTGAGGCCTGGTAAACTTATCAAAAGATCAGTGGAAGAAGACTATATGGCCAAAGTGGGACGAGTTCAAGGAAATAATGAGAAAATGAAGAAATGTTTATTCCAAAACAGAGTATAAAGAGAAGTACAGAACCTTCACATGATACCAAGGAGGTGAGGAAGTTAAAGAGATTGGTGAGATGAGAAAATAACAGAGTTTAAGAAACAAAAAGGCAGTAAAGGAAGGTCATGAAACAACTAAGTCTAACCAAGGAATTAATAACGTCAAAGAAACGGTTTTAAGGATGAGTTTATGAAGGATATTATTGTGCAGGGGTTCCTCTGACTGATGCATCTAGAAATTTCTATAGCTATATCAGGAAACTGAGGGGAACAGAGGGTATTGAGACAATTATAGATAAGGATGGAGAAGAAGTAACTGAGGAATTGAATAAGGCAGATTTATTAGGCAACTGGTGCAGTAAGACTAATTAAATACTAATTAAATATGAAGATATCTTGAAGGACCTTCGGGAGGACGGCGGTTCGAATCCCCGTCCGGGCATCCAGATTTGGGTTTTCCATGGTTTCCCAAATCACTCCAGGCAAATGCCGGGATGCTTCCTTCAAAATTCCATGGCTGAATTCCTTCCAAATCCTTGCCCCCATCCATTCCCATCTCTAAAGACCTCTCTGTTGAGAGACGTAAAGCACTTAAAAAAAATAATAATTGAAGGAACTAAGGAATCTAAAAAAGCGTAAAGGGGCTGGTGTTGATAATATTACTACAGATGTCTTAAAGATAGTAGGATGGGACATTGTACCTTACCTTGAAACATTGATTAAATTGAATCTGGATACTTGTTGTTTACCAGATGACTGAAAAAGTGCAATAGTAGTACAAGTCCATAAAGGAGGGGTGACAAACAGGGTTCAAAACCACAGGCGAATCAGCTTGACATCAGTGGTAGGTAAATTAATGGACAGATTAATATGCAACCATATTAGAAGTGTGTGTGACAACATAAGTGGTTTTCAAGTTGGTAGCATGGCTTTAGACAAGAATATTCACGCAAATCTCAGTTAGTTAGTAGGCTATTTGTAAGATATGTGTGATGAAATGGACAGAGGAGGTCAAGTTAACAGTGTAGCACTAGATCTTTCAAAGGCCTTTGACAGAGTGAGTCATAAAATAGTGCTAAATGAGGTAAAAACTATTGGAGTTGATAAAAAGGGGATTTGCTGGGTAGAGGAATTCCTAAAAGGTAGGAAGCAAAAAGTTGAGGTAGGCTGTATCAAAAGAAGTAGGAGTTAACATGGGATTTCCATAGGGTAGTGTATTGAGACCACTGTTATTCATTATTCTAATGAATGATTGTGTTACTGGTTTACTGTCAGAAGATAGATTACTTGCAGATGACATAATGTTATATAAAATGATCAAAACAATAGAAGACTGTAAAAAGCTGCAGGGTGATCTAGATAGGATAACTAGCTGGGTGAATCAACATGGAATGAAGATAAATGCAATGAAGCCAGAGATTATGTGTGCACAGATAAAAAGCTAAAGGTTGATTATGATATAAAGTAGGGAAGAAGCTACTTATTGAAAATTTGAAATGTAAATACCTTGGCATAACATTTGATAGCAGACTTAACTGGGGAGGACACATTGGACAGGTAATAGGGAAAGGGTTCAAAATCCTTCACCTGTTGGGAAGAGTGATGAGCGGATGCACTAGAGAAGTAAGGGAATGGGGTACAAAACTTTGGTCAGACCACTGCTGAAATATGGTGGTGTAGTTTGGGATCCACATTTTGAGTTTCAAATACAGGAGTTTGAGGATGTCTAGAGGTGGGCTGCCAAATTTGTCTCTGGAAATTACCGCAAAACACAATTGGTAACTTATATGAAAAGGAGCTGGAGTGGGATTCATCGGAGGATAGAAAGTGGGTGAAGAAAGCCTTGAGAAAGTACAAGACCTAAATTGGTAATGAAGCGTGGAAAGATATTGGTGGAAAAATTAAGAGAGGTGCTTCGAAGGGTAAAGATGACCATGGCCACAAAAGTGCACTTGATTTCAGGCATATAGAAAAAGGTGTAAGGGATTGGAATAAATTACCAAGAAAACTGATGAATAATTTACCGAAAACACTGAAATGATTGATAGTAAAAATTGGATGAGGGTAAAAAATTATTATCCTTAGAAACACAAGATGCACAAGAGGATGATATGATAACCGGCAACATAATTTGATGACGTATTATTACGTAACTCCACGACACAAATAAAAAAGAAGAATAATTTTTTTGATATCCTGCTTAGTCCTCGAGAAATACTGTCTCAAAAACGAGATGTTTTGAGTTGAAATTAGAGAAGAAAAATTTTTTTATTATAAATTCTTATATAACACGACGAGATAAATCGAAAGCAAAAAAAAAAAAAAAAGTTCAATATCTCGCGTTCTCGTGATACTGTCTCCAAATTGAGGTGGTTAGGTTGGATTGCCACCTGGACCAAAAAATAATTTTGCCAAAGCCACTACGAACTGCATGCTGGACATGCAGAATGGGTGTTTTATTTCTTTGCTACCCCTTGTGCTTAGGTTTAAACGCAAACGCGGCCTGGACAACAAGAATTAAAACGTCACCAATGTCACAAAGAACTATACCTATAACTAATTTTTGATAGTCGATACCTGAAGACTATTTATTAGTCTCGTCGATTTACATGAGAATCAATAATCAAATTGCATCGCCTCGGTTATGATAGTGCTTCTCACTTCGACACAAAATTCATTGTGAACTACAGAATTTCAACACTCATTTACAATAAGGCTAGCCTATTTCATGCAAAGTTGTAAGATATCCTGATTGTCTGACAACAAATAATGGATAACAATGTCATTCTATTGAGAGCAAAGAAAAAATCTATAATATTGGGCCCTACTCTTACAGGTACTTATTAAACACTTCAAGAACAATAATTACAATGTGACACTAATGAAACGAAATTGTTTCCTATCAGGTCTGTTTACGCAAGCGAATGCAAAACAAGCTGGCATTATAAAAAACAATTGAAAATTAGAAAATGAAATATCCACAGCAGCAAACACAGTGCAAACAGCGCAATGTTTTGGGAAATCTATTATGGCCGCCGCGCATGTGCAATAGGAGCAGAGTACTTACAGGTGGATTCACTGATTTGTCCTTCCTCCATGTTTGTATACTTTAACTAAGAAACTTTGTTTATCTTTCTTCTTCTTCTTCCATCGTTGTGCCCAACTCAGGAGCGCGAGTGAACTTATTTAGCAGATGTGTTTTTCTTTTGTTCCCAAACCTCTTCATCCTTTCGCTGTGTTCTTTCCTTCGTTCTTCCGTCCACGTGTTTCTTCTTCTGATATATTGGCTGTTGGCAAACTGGTGATTGTTGACCATGCTACTAAATTGGCATCTGTCCTGTATGATGTCGTCTGTTATTCCTATTTCCCGGAGATCCTTTTCAATTTCAATTAGCCAGTTGTTTTTAATTTTCATTGAAAGGGCTAGATTTAGAATTCTTTTTGTTAGTCTGTTATTACTCATTCTGATAATATGGCCGTAGAATTTAATTCGTCTTTTCCTGAATGTGTCTGAAATTTTTTCCGAATGCTGATACAGTTCGTTTGATTTCCTTTTCATCCAAATTCCTCCGGTACAAACAGGGCCAAAGATTTTTCTTAAAATTTTCTTTTCTTGCTTTTCAATATCTTTAATCAATGATCTTCCTCCAATAATCAAGGTTTCTGATGCGTATAATGCCTCCGGTTTGATTACAGTGTTATAGTGTCTTAACTTGGCATTTCGGGATATTGACTTTTTGTTGTATCTGTTCCAGGTGATTCTGTAGGCTTTTTGTAATTTAGTTATTCTCTCCTTGTTTGCTTCACGATTTAATCCTGCAGGTTGAATAATTTCTCCTAGATATCTGAATTTAGCTACTTGAGAGATATTGCCAAATCGCGTTTTTAAGGGTTGTCCATCTTGGTACCGTGAAGATCCTTCCATATATTGGGTTTTAACATATGATATTTCGAGACCACATTTAGCTGCAATTTCATGCAGTTTTTCAAGTGCGTAGACTGCCTCTTGCTTGTTGTTGGAGAGAATTGCCAGATCATCTGCAAAGGCCAAACACCGCAAGTGAAGTTTATTTCTGAGTAGCCTGCCAATGGTTATTCCTTTTACTTCATTCTCCCAGGTTTTTATTACTTTGTCCAGAACAAGATTGAATAAAAGAGGTGATAGTCCATCTCCTTGTCGAACTCCTGTGCCAATTTTAAAAGGTTCCGACACCTCACCTAAGAACCTTACTTTTGAAATGGTATCCGTTAAGGTCTGTTTGATTAATTCTCTGGTTTTTCTGTCTACTTTGTATTCTTCTAGCGTCTTAAAAAGTGTTTGTCTGTCAACAGAGTCATAAGCTTTTTTAAAGTCTACAAAGGTGATTACTGTTTGTCGGTTTTTACGGATTTGTAAGATGGTTTTGAGATTTAAAATTTGTTCTGCACATGACCTGCCTTTTCTAAATCCTGCCTGATACTCGCCAATAAGATGATCAATTTGTGTTTCAAGTCTCATGAGAAGTGCCTTGGATAGTATTTTGTAAGTAATTGGTAACAAGGAAATTCCTCTGTAGTTATTAATGTCAGTTTTATCCCCTTTTTTGTGAAGTGGATGAATTAGTGCACATTTCCAGTCTTCAGGGATTTTTTCTTTGACCCAGATGTCTTTAATAATCATATGAATTTTTTGAGCAAGACTCATACCACCTATTTTCCACATTTCAGCAATTATGCCATCTTCCCCTGGGGCCTTGTTATTTTTAAGTCCTCGGATTATTTGTTGGATTTCTTCTAAAGTGGGAGGTTCTGAATCTGGATTTGGAGTGGATTTTTCAAAGGTAAGCTGTCCTTTAGGGTTTTCACAATTTAGAAGGTCTTTGAAGTAATTTGCTAGGAGCTTACAATTTTCCATATTATTTGTTTCTAGAGTTCCATCTGGACGTTTGAAACAGAGGCTAGGTGCCTGGTATTTTGACAATTCTTCCTTGAACGTTCTGTAGAAGTTTCTAGTGTTGTTTTTCTTAAACTCTTCATCAATTTCTGCTAGTTTCTGTCTATCATACATACGTTTCTCTAATCTAATGGTTTTTGAAGTTTGTTTCTGTGTATTAATGAATTCCTGCCAATTCTGAATGGTTTTGTGGGAACTCCAATTTCGCCAGGCTTTAATTCTAAGTTCAATAGCCTTATCACAGGTTTCATTCCACCACCTATGTTTGCGTTTTCTGGGAGGTGAGCCGATGCTTTGAGCAGCTTTGAGGAGTGCGTCTTTAAGTTCTGGCCAATTGGTAGCATGTTGGCTGGATATATTGGCAAGAAAAGTTTCAGATTCTTGTTCCAAGAATTCAGGGTTGATTCGCGTATGTTGTCGTATTCTGGGTTTGACTCTATTTGGTTGAAATTTTACTTTAATTAGAGACAAATGGTGATCAGAGTCAACTAATCCTTTTTTTACCTTAACGTTCATAATTTCCTTCTGATTTTTCTTGGAGATGGCAACATGATCTAGTTGAAATTCTCCTAAATGATAATTTGGTGATCTCCAGGTTTTTTTCTTGTGTGGAAGTGCCAGAAAATGAGTTGACATTAATTTTAAATCAAAATTGTCACAGAAGGCAATTAGTCGCTCTCCATTTTTATTGGTTCTTTTGTGTGCAGGATAGAGTCCTACAGTGGCTCTGAATTTCTTTTCTCTGCCAATCTGCGCATTGAAGTCTCCCATCAGAATTTTAATATGATGCAGCGGAATTTCGTTTGCCGTTTCTTCTAATAGTTCCCAGAAGTCCTCCACTTTTTGCGGATCTTTTTGATTATAGTTGTTTGTAGGTGCATGTGCATTTATTATTGAATACGCCTTATTTCCTGATTTGACTGACAGTACTGAGATTCTTTCAGAAGGAGATGTGAAGTTTAATATTGAGTTTGTAATATTTCTTTTGACTACAAATCCAGTGCCAAATTGTGTTGGTTTGTTAGGGATTGAGATTGCTGGTTTGCCTTTGTAGATTCTGTAATTTCCTGATTCAAAATGATTTTCATCTGTGTATCTTGTTTCTTGAAGGGCTAGAATTTGGATGTTGAATTTGTCTAATGTTTCTGTTAGCTCCTTAAGTTTGCCAACTTTGAGAAGTGTATTGATGTTCAAAGTGCCAAGAAAATATTTGCATTTCGGACGAAGAGATTTGGGAAGCTCCGATACATTCCCGCATGATGTTCTCGGTCCCCCAGAATCCGATGACCGAGAAAACCTAGTATGATTACCAGGGCCTGGGGTAGTTGCTTTGTTAGCAGACGTTACCATCATGCTTTAAGTTGAAAGTATGGGGAGATCACACTCTGTTGATCTCAGTATTACAACTATGGTAATGAGCCATAGAGGTTGCCTCAAGTTGTTTTCTGGCCTAATATTTTACGGCTCTCAGCCAACCCTCCTCCTTTATCCGGGCTTGGGACCGGCAACAGCAACTACTAAGTTACTCAATCCACCCAGTAGTTGCTGCAGGCGGAGTTTTTTTGCTTATTTTTATTTTTAGTTTTAAATTATTTTTTTTTTCCAGTTGTTTGCACATGTGTCATTACTTGATTAACTGAGGTATACTGCCCTTCCGTGACGGGTCCTTGTGTACAGTTTTGCTTCATACTTGCTATTCGTCATTGTTTTCCAGCCTGGTGCTCTTCTTACCCTCACCCCTCACTTCCTGCCCTGTTGTTTTTCCCTCCACCATGAGCCACGACATTGTGGCTCACGCAGTTGGCTGCTGACCGCTTGCATGCAGCCATCTCACTTCTACTGAGGAAGAGCCATGCTTGAAAATTCTATCTTTGTGTGTTCATGTTTTTTCGTGTACCAACGCCGCAGGAATCTCATTCTTTGGTAAGCGGTGGTTTTTTATCCTATCCTAATGTTCAATATATCCGCTTTTAGCATCTTTGTTTCCTAACAATCTATATATATCACTGCAATGCTACTTGATTGGTTTATCAAGAATTTAGCTGTACAGTGTGCCAATCTGATAAAGACTTCTGTATCAATTTAAAATTATATGGTGTTATTATTTATTGCACATGAATCACTTACTATGATATGAGGGGTAAATAAATAAAGTTTCACAAATAATGAATTTATTTAACAATTAATGAATTTTTTACAATTAATAAACAAATAAAAGGTTTTCCCTTGGCTTTACAGTCTATAACATGGTATTGATTTAATAACCTGGATCAGTACAATGTCTCAGGGTGTAATTGTTGCAACTCCACACAAAGAATTGAGGTTTGTTTGCTGTCCTGGTGTATTATACCATAAGAAACCATCACTAGCAGTTGAAAATGATGAAATGGTACAGCTTGCTTTCTGATCAGACTGTGTTGTAAAGTACTGAATGGCCAACTAAACATGGATTAGCTAGTTACCCTGTCTTCAGTGGAAGATAGCAATGGAGAATTGAATTGCCAAAGCATTATGTAGAAACAACAGGGTTCACTCAGTTTGTTATCCAAGAGCAAGAGTATTATATTATTACTCAATGTGGGAAAGACTTCTTTCTTACATTTATAAACACACATTTCAATAGATCCTTTTCTCAATTGATTTTTCAGATATCTTTCAAAATGCTTTTAAAAATGATATGGTTTATAGTTCCTGCCTATTACTACCATATGCTGTGGTTTTATTATTAAAATCTTGTTTCCGTTAAGAAATATACCTTCTTTGAAAGAGCAAATAGGCATATGTCCTATAACTTCGTTAATGTGGCACACCACCTCATATTAGCTAAAAACAATATTTTTGAGGGATTCAGTATTCTTTCTACATATGTCATTTTGGCCATGATCTAGGAATTTATAAGGGATTTCCATTAATAGTGAATTACTTCTGTAGTCTTTCAGCAAATGTCAAGAATTATGTATTAATAGCAGATCTTATAGATGATGGGTCATTTAAAAGTACATTGTTAATGTTTAAAAGTTACTAGTTCATAATC
>JARYHS010009120.1:0-23228 GCA_031002005.1 Vandiemenella viatica | reverse complement strand
CACCTTATTTACTATTCTTTAACAGATTGAATCAAAATTGTTATAATCTCAAAATTGATACCCGTTAAATTATCTAACTGACAGTTCTGGAACATGTTTTAAACGATTCTACGTACCCTTTTTAATAAGAAGTCATTACTGTCTAATTGTAGTAAGAACTCTTACATGGTGTTATTGTTATTAACTCTAGACCAGAAATTTTCTTCTACATTCAGATTCTCACATTGCCATTACCAGAAGAAGCCATATTACTCGTTATCTATAATTTTATATTCCGGATATCAGTCAAAATGTTGCACTAATTCAAAAACCAATAGTAGCGTCATTTCTAGGGAAAATTCTTCTTCAATCTAAACATAATGTCTCCTCCGAATTAATTTTCCTCTAGTTTTGATTAATTTCCATTTTCAACATCAGTTTCTTGCTAATTGTAATTTTAAAATCTCTTCAGGGAAACCTTCTACCTATAATGTTACTAACTTCCTTCTACTAATTATAGTCTGAAATGGCTCAGAAAATTAAGGTAATGTTTTCTTTTACAAAATATTCTGAATCCAAAACCAGATATGCTAATATTACGTTCTGCTTTTCTATAACTTATTTCTTTGAAATATTACTTGAATTATGTTAAAAATGACTTAAAACTGATCTGCAATGCTATTTAATTGAACTTGCTGTTCTGTGAACAAATTTTGTTACAAAGTTACCAAATTTTAGTTTACCTTACAACTCTTTCATTGGTTTGTATCCCATCAGTGCATATTCCAACAGCATTTACTCATAGAAGATTGTTCACTGCTAAAAATACATCAACAGGTTTTGTCATTGTTTGCAGAGATTGTGAAAACAATACTGCTTCTAAACTGTTTTCTATCAATAAATTTATTATCAAACAACAATTTAGAATACTTTAAAATGTTAGTCATCTAAACACATTGCAAAATAAATAAATAAATTAAAAATAAATAAATAAACTAAAATAAATAATAATAATGGAGATTTCTTAATTTTCTATTATTTGATGTTTCAAATTTTGAGGCATTTCATCACTTCTAAATTTCACCATCATTTGAGAGCAATATTTTTGCAATTTTTTTTGCATCTTCTTTCTCCACATACACTACCAAACATGGTTATATAGGTGACTTTCCATAATATGTGCTTTCTTGTGTTTAGTTAAAAAGGCAATCTTATAAGTAGCTTCAAGGGCGATTTTCACTTGAATCAAGTTTCTTTGTTTGAGCAAGTTATTTTTGACACAGTAGAAATCAGTCAATTTCTCTTTCAAACTTGGTGGTTCATTGCCAAGTGGCTTTCCAAACATCCTGGTTGCATTGTGTCATTACTCAAACTAACATAACAGATTGAGGTAAATGGCAACTGTTAACCTTTTCTGTGGTAATGATTTTGCCATTTTTAATTCTGTTTGACATAACAACCACATTCACTATTGTTCTAGGATTACAACTATCACTACGAATGAAATAAAGGTAAACACCTGTCTGCTTATAACTCTAACTTCAAAGAGATCTAGTGGTAGCAAATAGAATTTTCCTATTTCCTAGTTGTAACAGATCCAAAAGTAGTGAGGTGAACTATCATGCATATACTGCAGTTAAATGTGGATGCAGGCATTCATTATTTGTGTTTTTTCTCAAACACTTATGTCTTTACTAAGTTTATGTATAATTGCAAGGAAAGGGAAAATGACTCATCACTCATCAAAGTTGAAGGCAGCGACGAGAGAACATAAATCACGAACACACAAATAAACTCAATATTTCGGTTATCAAACCTTATTCATGATGGAGAAACTGAGTCATGAGGCTCGGGAGGGGTTCACATGCCGAGGATTGCTACAGGACTGTTTCACTCCTGAACTCACCACACCTCTAAAAATCTCATATGCCTCCCCAGGAAAGTGTGTCCCCGGAATGAGAACACTCGGCGGAAAACTATCAGAAGTTGCTGTGTTTGCTTACCAGTGAATTGTGTATTTAATTTTGCTTGGAGGGTGCTTTGAGGTAATGGTGCACATTTTTTGGCATAAGTTTTTTGTCATTCATATGCAATATAGTTAAATGATAAAAAGTATTTAACCCAGTGTTTCATTACAGGTTTTCTTATTACATAACTGTGGAACTTGTCATATAACTGACATGTTTTTCATTATTCTAGGCAATATGGAATCAATAATAAAGGAATCTCTGAATACAGTCACCTTCAAAGCTGCGGGAATGAGAGGAGGTGGCTGTGTTAATCAGGGGGAAGCATATTTCACAGACACAGGAACTGTTTTTATTAAGCAGAATGGAAAATCTCAGGTCACTTTTTATTTAAATAAAACTTTTATTTAACTAGTAATTTATTTATTGTAAGTTCTCAGATTTAAATATCAAACATCATGTTATGAACTGTTTCTTCTAACAAAAATATTATTCCTTACAATATATTACTCGTTCTATATCAGCCATAGAAATGAAATAATGGATGATGTGCAGTTGTAAATGGGCGGCATTAATTTCATTTTGCTCTATTCTTTCGGAAATTGAATGATGTTTGTTATTGATACTACAGGGTTAAGTTATGACACAATTTTATTATGTTTATAACAGATGAGATACGTGAAGTATAATTAGGAATATTTTCTGCTGAAGTAAAGTGCCAGTTAGAACAAGATTAGAGCACCAAAGCGTGTGAAGTTTGTCATCCTAGAAATAACCTTACTCTAAGAGATAGTGTTTTCTCTCTCCTTCCACAATTATTTGTACAGTAGAGTGTCAATAACCTGAAATAATTAGGACAGTGGTTTGGATTATCAATTCATTCAGATTTTCGATTTGTTTGGATTCAAAAGATACTGATTTTGCCTTTAAAATTTTACATACCCTTGCAAAAAGAAGTTTCTTATTTTCTTCTGCTTCATTTTGGAGATCTTCTTCTTTGCTTCTAAGTCCCTCCTTCAAAGAGCAAATGTTGCAATACTTGTTTTTTGCAGGTTCTCTTCATCTTTTCTTTAACTTCTTGGTACATTGGTTGGAGAATCGCTGTTACGTTCAGCAGAAGGAACATCACCCTGAAGTTATGTCTATCATGTTTAGTTTTTCAGCAGAAGTATGTGAAGGAGTGTTATCCAGAATAAGTAATATCTTGCCAATTTTGCCTCTCCCAGTGATATCTTTTGACAGTAGAAATGAAATCATTAGTAAAACAATTGGTAAAAATTTCTTCATTCATATATGCTCTGCTCTGTAACTCACAGGAGGATAGGCGACATTTTTGAAACACCTCAGTTTTTTACTCTTTCCTTTGATTCACAATGGCAGTGCATTAGTCCCACTACCATTAGCACAAACTGCAGCAGTAACCCTCACCTTGCTCACTTTGAAACCTGTGTAATGAGAGTATAGACAGTAATTTGTTGATGTAGGAATTTATTTATAGGAAAATCAGTTAAAACAGATTTGCATATGTAAAATCATTGAGTGTAACATGTTTTGGAGTCATTCTGTTTGAGGCATTTTTCAGGTTTAAAATATTTTCATAATTCAGTACTATAAAGGAGCACTTTGATGTGTGGTAGAGTAAATTAGTTTTGGTAATATCGTTAGTTTGAGGTTGAATATAAATGATATAATTTGTTAAAGATTCACACATTTGTTGAATGATATTTCAGGCAAATAAATTAAAAGGAATTATTCAGAATCATTCATATAGTGTGAGGTTTAAACAAGTAATTTCAACAAAAGTATTGTTTAAGAAATCTAAAGTAGTTCAGAAAGGCTCAAGAAACATTGTCGTGCACAGTGTGCCCTATAAAAGGCCTTGATTCATGATTTTTTGTGTTAGTACCTCAGGTCAGTTTCTTATAGCTGCAGATCTGTGTTATGTTATGGGTCAGAATTAATGTAATAGTGTTTTACATTTAAAAACAGTCTTTCAAAAGTGTAGCGCAGGATTTTTGGAACATTTTGTAGACGAATCATTCATTTTAGACCATGTTGATGAGTTAGAAGATTTAATAGAATATCTGGCTGAGAGTGGCTGTTGAAGTATTGTCCTGTTGAACTGTAGACTATGGGGCCAGAAACATCTAATCCTTTGGAAAATGATGTACAATATCAGTGTTTATAAGGTCAAACTGATTTTTCAAAACTCTCATGATGGTTTGGCAAATTTTATATAATGCTCAGTAAAAATCAAAATGAACATCAAACAATCCTTGTTATCAGACCGTAGTTTTTGAGCTCTCTCATTGAACTATTAAACCACTTATCCTGCGACACCTGGAACTGTTGTTTCACATCTACATATAAAAAAAATTCTAGGAAATGCTTTCTGGTTTATCCCAGGCTCATCAGCATTGTACGTGTCTTCTCTATAATATCTTTCACTTTCTATAAAGTCTTCTGTAAGTGATTGTGCTGTACTAGTTACATATAATTTCTCCTTCAATTTGAAGCTCTCTGATTCTGTGATTTGTTGTTTTTGAGCCACCTGTACAGGCTTGAAGTCAGCAGAGCCTTCAAATTTTCTGTTACAATCCAGTGCATTTTCACATAAAAATGGTCCAGATGATAGTTCTTCAGAGCTATATTTCCGTGTGAATCACAAATAAATGGTGTCTTCAACTTGAGCATCATTAGCAGTCTTTAAAGTTTTTCTTTTCTTTGAACCATCACATGAATCCAGTTTTGATGCAAAATTAAATATGCTTTCCCTTTACTTTTTAATGCCGAATATGGTTGCCCTTCCAACATAATAAATATCTAGTACAGTTGACCCACTTCTTCCTTTAAAATTTTACTGAAAATCGAGAGTTTATTTACAATTATCAAACACTTATGCTTCCTTTTATAAGATGAATAGAATGCCATTAAAGGCTTGTAATGTACTTACAAGATACTACAGAATCAGAACTCACAAACACAGCAAAACAGAACTTACACCTGCTATAGTAGTTTTGTTCTAAAAACATTATTGTTGAAAACTTTAAATCAATAAAAAAAAAAGGTGCAGGACAAACATGGCAGGTGTCAGATTTCTAAGAAACTCAAAACTACCAGCACACTGAAAAAATTGTCACATTGCACTTACAACAAACATTGAATATCAAAGCCAGTGTCTGCTTGGTAACTAGGATATTGTGGTGATAATACAATAACAAACACATGATGTAAGGATTAAACTCATTTTACCTAGTTCTTTGTTAGTGGTATTCCTGAACATAACAAGTGCAAAGGTGTACTGTAAATCTGTAAAAATAAACAAAGTTCTGTAAATGCACAATTTGTAAGAAAAAAATTAAAAAGTCATTCGAATAATTGACATTTGGATTATCAACATTCTACTGTATTTCTTTTCTTTTTACCTCAGTCAGTCGTCAGATTTACTGGATGACAGATTTTAGCAGTCATTATTGTGTAATAGGCGTTTTTAAGTTCATGGGTCATAAATCTTGATTTAATCTGGAGGAAAAAATATGAATTTAAAATTTGACATTAAAATTAGTAACAAAAAATCATCCACATTTTTTACTAATAGCCTTAATCTCAAGTCTGATGTGCAATGTAAATTCCTAAATGTCTAAAGGTGGCCAAGCAGCTGTTCAGTAGTGATTGGAAAATGGCAATGATGGGAAGGGCTTCCTTAAATTGCAAAGAACAATTTTGTTCCACATTTTTTTCAGCCATAAAGTCTTACCATATGTTTTTAACTGAAACCACATGTGTAATATATATTGAAATGCTACAAAAATCAAACTGAATGAAAATATTCTGGCAATTTATTTCCTCATAACCTCAATTTTGCTGTAACATCTGTGGCCACAGCTATTTTCTGTATCCTTCCTTATTTTTATTGCAAAACGGCAGTTTTAGTGTATATATGTGTAAATTAAAACATTGGGATAGGAGAATAACAGCCACATACCGAAGTTAAAGACTGCAGTGACATCAAAACATGAGATATAAACGTGTAATCACATTGAGCAATGAAAATTTTGGGTTATATCCATTCATAAACAACAGAGTTAGGTAGCTGCAGTCTACAACTTTGATAAGCAGTGGTTATTCTTGTATCCAAATGTTGTAATTTATCTCACATATTGCACCTTTCTAACATACACACAAAATTTGCTCGAGGGCAAACTAAATTAATAATTAGCTAATTTATAACACCCACCTTGTATACTCCCTGTTGTACTGCTTAACAAGGGTTTTAAGCCTGATAATTACAATGTTTCATCTGTGTTATTATACTTTCTGTTTGTCGATTTCATTTTGTCATTGTGTCAAGTGATGGTTTACTTTCCCATCCAAAGCAATTCAACAGTAGTGAAAATGAAACTGCCATCAGGCAATGAAAATAAAAAAGGATAGGGAAAATAACCTGTCACTTATCACTGATGAAGACAGGAGGGCCAGGGCGAATACAAAAACACAAATACACTTCACAATATTTCAGTGAAAAACCTTGCTCATTTTAGAGGCGAGACTTATTAAAATAATGTGAAAGAGGCTTACACATCCAGGCCTACCACATAAATGAAACAATGATAAACCACTAGGGAATAGTGGGGCTTACAAAGGTGGTGGGAGGAGGAAGTTGCCAACAATGATTGTGGAAAAGTATGATCTCTGTGACAACCAGTCAGAGTGAAATAAATAAATTTTCTATAAATGTTTTGGATCAGTATGAAGAATATATATATATATGTACAATAAAAGGATAGTCAAATGAACCACCACTTACATTAGATGATGGTTTTATAGTGTGTCACATAAAAAAAATCACAGGAACAGGAAAACAATGAATATTTCGGGTCTTGGCCCTTTGTCAACAGGGGAACATAATGGAGGGAGGGTGGAGTAGGAGACTGACTCACAGAATTACTATTAGTCAGGAACATGGTGGAAATAAATTCAAACAGAGCACAGGTAGGGGGGAGGACAGTGTATTGGAGCTAGTATCCGAACAATGCAAAATGTTGCAAAAAAAACCCCAGCATAATACATTAAAATTTCATAGCATAAATCTGAGTAAGCAAAAGTAAATAAGTAAACGAAATAAAATTGAAAAAAAAAATGTAAACAAAAGAATCTATGCAGTTAAACATCACCTCTGGTATATGGTGGTTCAAGTTAGGACCACACATTCCTGCGACAATGGGTAAACACACTTAGTGAGGTTATGTACTAGAATTTCATAATTTATTCTAAAATGGGGAAAAATGAAAAGACAAACTATTCTCCTGTTGAAAAAGGGCTAAGACCTGAAATATTCATTGTTTTTCCTGTTCTTGTGTTTTTTTTATGTGTGACACCATGAAACCAACATCTAAAGCAGGGGTCCCCAAAGTGGTCGGTATCGACCCCTGGGGGTCGATAAGAGTTCTCCAGGGGTCGATTAATACATGGGGGTCGAAAGGGGGTCGATTGATAATAAAGAGGATCAATTAAATTGTCTAGGAAAAAAATGGGAATATTCCAATAAAAATACAAAATAACTGACTACCCCCGTTATAACTTGAGTTTTACCGAAGCCTGTGTCGCTTAATGTATGTGTTAAGGAGAAAACACTGGAGCAGAGAGCATAGCAACGACGAGAGCGAAGAACAAAGCAGCGAAAATAAATAAGCCAATTTGATTGTTGCGGTAACTCATACTGGGGCGCAAAGGGGTGAGGTAATAATGGAGCAAAGCTTAGCGTTCAAACTGTTTGATTTCACCGCTTTACTCTTCACTTGTATTGCTGGTTTGCTAGTGGTTATTCCTGTGAGAAACGAATGTAGATCAATTTATGAATTGTGTCTGTTCTAAGGTCCGTCTTTGGAATAAGAAAGAAGTTCAACATCACAATTATTTTATTTTAGCTAAACTACGTGATGAACTCAACAAGTATTAAAACTTTATTTTTTATTTACTTCGGGTAAGTATTTAAGCATTTTATATTCGGGAGGACGCCGGTTCGAATCCCCGTCCGGGCATCCGGATTTGGGTTTTCCATGGTTTCCCCAAATCACTCAAGGCGAATGCCGGGATGCTTCCTCCAAAAAGCCAAGGCCGAATTCCTTCCAAGTTCTTGTCCGCAGTTCTATCCCACCTCTAATGACCGCGCTGTCGACGAGTCGTAAAGCCACAGAGGTGGGGGGGGGAGGGGGGGAAGTGAACGCTGCTGGTTCATTATACACAAGTTGCACTGTTAAACTCTAGTATGGTTTCCACTCTATGTATTGTATATCTAAATGTAGATTTTGTTCTTTACATAGAAAATATCGTAATATACCGAAAAGCATTAAATTTAGATAATTCTTTTTTATCATTTTCCTATCTAATTTTATTGACTAGGTAACTTGTAGATGTAATTATTATTCCTTACAAATCTAGATATGTATTGTTAGCAAAAAGTAGCAACAATGCACTCTGAGAAAGAACAGGCAGTTGTTTATAGCTCGTGCGGGAATAAGTTGCGTCTCTTACTGCCACTGTTTTGTTGTGCTGCGATCGTATCGTGTTGTTCATATTATAAATCTGAGTTTAATACCTACAATGTCGTCAACCAGTGCTAAGAAGAAATGCAGACAATATTCACACGAGTGTTTGAAATATGGTTTTGTGCCATCTTTTGCTAATGAAACTATTCCTATGTGCTTGTTATGTGAAAAAACTTTCAGCAATGATGCTATGAAGCCGGCGAAAATGATAGACCACTTGGAAAGGATCCATTCTGATAAGAAAAACAAAGATTTTGAGTATTTCAAAATGCTAAAAGAGAAATTGAGAGTTCGGCCAAATTTAAGTACAGCGCTGATAGTGAAGGAGGACTGAGGACATCCTACAGCATCACTCTTAACATAGCAAAGAAAGGCAAACCGTATACTATTGGTGAAGAGATGAAAATACCAGCTTTAAAAGATGTAATTGAAAATGTTATGAAGAAAGACTCTCAACTAGTTTTAAAGTGCATACTATTGAGTGCAAATACTGTGCAGCGACGTATAGAGGAAATGGCCGATGATGTGGAAAGAACATTGACCTCTGAGCTCCAGCATTGTAAGTTTGCTATTCAACTTGACGAATCAACTTTCGGAACTTCAAATCTTCTCATGGCATATGTTAGGTTCCATAGTCCATCCCTGAATGAAACTGTTGATGAATTTCTGTTTGCTAAATATCTTCAAACTGATTCAAAAGGTGAGACAATTTTTTTATGTTTGCAAGATTATTTGAACAAGCACAATATTCCTTTCGGGAATATTACTGCAGTAGCTACCGACGGTGCACCTGCTATGGTAGGCCGTCTTTCTGAAGGAAAAGGTTCGTAAAGTACGTACCGTTCACTGTGTTCTACACAGGCAGCATCTTGTAGCCAAAAAAATGAGTGGCGAGCTGCATGATACTCTAAAAGTGTGCATTAGGTCAATTCATAAAATTAAAGCTCATCCTCTCAATTCCCGACTGTTTGCGAAGTTACGTGAAGAAAATGATGAACCTTTCAATCAATTACTTTTGCACACCGGTGGTTGTCAAGAGGTGATAGTTTGCAGAGGCTTGTTGACTTGTACGACTCGTCTGCAGAGTTTCTTAAGAATGTGGATCCATTACTATGTGACGGGTTAAAACAGTTCAAGAACCATCTGTTCTATTTGGCAGATCCATATTCGAAATTTAACGAAGTACAGAAGCGTTTGCAGGGAAAAAATGTTACAATTGTTCAAGCTCGAACAATTATAATGGCCTTTCAACTAAAAATGGACCTGTTAAAATCTTCACTGGCACGTAAAGATTTTAGATATTTTTCAAACTTTTGACTACTAAAATAAAATGAAGAGATACCCGACCGTGATTTGGAGATATATATTAAACATCTCGATAAATTAAGAGAAGACTTCAAAGCACGTTTCGAAGACTTGGAGAACATGCATGTTCCTGAATGGTCAGCTTCTCCATTTGATGTTAAAATAGATAATGAAGGTAATGAACCTGGCTTATATGATGAACTGATTGAAATACGCATAGATCTGGAAGCTAAAGCGTTGTTTAAAAATAAAAACCTCAGCGAATTTTGGGGCAATAACAATATTGCTACAAAATACCCCTAGCTCAGAGCAGAAGCCGAACCTTTCTTACTTGCATTCCCAACATGGTTGAAGCTGGCTTTAGCCACGCGAACGCTATTTTGACAACACAGAGAAACAGACTGAACTTGGAAAACCGTGTTGATTTGCAACTAAAACTTACCAATTTTCAACCGAACATCAGCAATCTTGCTGCTGCCCTTCAGACCCATCCATCTCACTAATATCAACTACTTTAATAAAAAGGCATGTTAACATATTTTTAATGTATTCAATAGTAGTCGTAAAATGGCAGATTGTTTTCATCGAATATAATTTATTTAAATTTTCAATGATTATTTTGTGTTTTCCATTTTATGACACTTACAGCAGTAGGCTAGTTTCCATCTATCTGTAATTTTGTTATTATTTTTTACGATTATAATAACAGTGTAAAATATCTCCTTTTTCTGTTAGTGTTGTTAGGTGAATTTTTTAAGGTATGGAACTATAAATACTTTGGGTTGTTATGCAAGTCTCCTTATTGCTTAGCATCAAAAATGCTGAAAATGATTTAAAATTTTTATCAATGGCGGATCTAGGAATTTTTCGAGCCGGGGCAAAAACTATGCGAATGCCGCCCCTTGCAACATTATTTGGAGCCCCCATTTTTGCCGTCTGACCCCAAGTGTCGCCGCCTCGTTTGTCAGCCAAACACATTGTTGTCGCTGCCCAAACTGTCAGCCAAACACATTATTGTCGCCGTCCCGATTGTTGGCCAAACTCATTGTTGTCGTCGTCCTGCACCCAGTGTACCAGTAGAGATAAAAAAAGGTTTCGCGACTTAAATCGCCGCCCTTCAAACATGATTTTTCCGCCCCCTTCAAGTTGCACCCCGGTTTACACCCCCCCCCCCCCCAGATCTGGCACTGGTTTTTATTAAACGTTTAATCTGGGGGTCGATAAGAAGACAAATGTTCTATGAGGGGGTCGACGTGATAAAAAGTTTGGGGACCCTTGATCTAAAGTAAGTGGTGGTTCATTTCACTATCCTTTTTTTTGTAAATCCATTCGCTACTTAGCTCCTATTATTTCCTGTTTTTTTTTTTTTTTAATATATATATCCATAAGCATCCAGGATGTCCTATTGTTGCAGCTTATGGATCTCCTACTGAATGAATCTCTGCTTTGGTGGACCAGCACCTACAACCTATAGTCTCTCAGCTCCCCTCCCAGATCAAGGACACACAACACTTTCTTTTCCTTCTTTCCATCATACCCACACCACTTCCTTCCAACTTCATTCTGGTAACCATTGATGTCACATCACAGTACACACGTTCCACATTGCCATGGCCTTAGCGTCATGGAATTTTTTTCTGAATAAACCTCCTCCCAACAGCCGCCCTAACACATCTGTCCTCGCCACCTTGGCTGAACTGATACTGAACAATAACTGCTTTTCCTTTGAAGACAATATCTACCACTAAACCCGTGGCACTGCCATGGGCACTCGCATGGCCCCCTCTTATGCTAATCTCTTCATGGGCCTCCTGGAACAGATGTGTTTAGAGAACATCCCCCCTCTAACCCATCCTGTGGCTGAGGTTCATAGATGACATTTTTATGATCTGGACACATGGCGAAAACACCCTTCTAAATTTTTGGATAATCTAATTACCTTTAATAACTCGCTGAATTTCACATGGACCTACTCCCACACCCAGGCGACATTCTTGGATGTGGACCTGTCCCTTTCTAATGGCCACCTCAGCTCCTCAGTCAACACCAAACCCACCAACTCACAGCAGTACCTCCATTTTGACAGTTGCCCTCCATGTCATACCAAAAGTTCCCTCCCCTACAGTCTTGGCATTCAAAGCAGTCATATATGCTCCAATCAGAAATCCCTTTGCAATATTCAAACAACATCTCACAAGCATTGGTATCCTGCAATTATCCCCCAGCTTTGGTTCACAAGCAACTTTCACGAGCCACATTGCAACCTGCTCTATCTATTGACTGCTCCAAACCCCCTGAAACCAACCATAGTCCAGTCCTGCTTACACAATACTTCCCTGGCCTTGAATCCATCAATAAAACCCTTCGGCAGGGTTATGATTTCCTACTAACCTGCCCAAAAATGAGATCCATTCTTCCAAAAATCCTCCCTTACCCTTCCAGAACTTGTTTCAGCAGGCCTCCCGACCTTAGCCAGTTACTAGTCCACAAACACAGTCTTCCTCATCCCACCAGACAGCCCCTAGGATCCTTCCCATGTAATAGACCCCGCTGCAAGATGTGCGACATTTACCATGCCTCCACCACTTTCACCAAACCTATCACAGGCGAGAGCTTTCCTATAATAGGACACGCCACCTGTGAAACCTCCCACAGCTAACCTGCAAACACTGCCTGGCTTCCTACATAGGTTTGACTACCAATCCGTTAGCCATTAGAATGAATGGCCACTGTCAGACAGTTTTCACTCAGAATCCAAAACATCCAGTAGCTATCCATGCCATCTCCCATGACACTAATAATTTCAATTCTTGTTTCACGGTACGTGCTATCAGAGTCCTCCCAAACAACAGCAGCTCTGAACTCAGAAGTTGGGAACTTGCCTACCAATACAAACTAGGCACAAGGCAACCTCCCGGTCTCAATTTGATATAATACCCAGTCAGTACTTTTCCTTCCTTCTTGCCTCCATGCCCACTGTCTACACTCAGTATATTGAACCACCACATACCAGAGGTGATGTTTAACTACATAGATTATTTTATTATAATTATATTATATTTTTTCAATTTTATTTTGTTTACTTATTTACATTTTACAAAATTAAGTTTTGAAAATTTTATTTTATTTTTCTGCACTTTTTGTGACATTTTGCATTAATCAGGTACTAGCTCCAATTCACTGTCCCCCTCTCCTTGTCCTCTGTTTGAATTTACCCCCACCATGTTCCTGACTAATGGTCATTCTGTGAAACGGTCTCCTACACCACCCTTCCTCCTTGATTTTCTCCTGTTGATGAAGGGCCAAGTTCCGAAATATTGTTTTTCCTGTGTTTTGTGCTTATTTATGTGTTCACCCCATGATACCATCATCTAAGGTAAGTGGTGGTTCATTTCGCTATCCCCTTTTTTTGTATATACATATATATATATATATACACATAGTGAAAATAAGTTAGGATAGGGAAAATAAACAGATACCCGTCACTTACCACAGATGATGGCAGGAGGGCGAGACGAACACGTAAAAGCACAAAAACAAACAAATAATATTTCGACATAAGTCTTAATCATGTGGGAGGTGAGACATATGGCAGGGGGAAAGATGTGGTCACATCCCAACCCACCACATATGTCCATATGTCTGCCATATGTCTCGCCTCCCACATGACTAAGACTTATGTCGAAATATTATTTGTTTGTTTTTGTGTTTTTACGTGTTGGTCTCGCCCTCCTGCCTTCATCTGTGGTAAGTGACGGGTATCTGTTTATTTTCCCTATCCTATCTTATTTTCAGTGCCTCTCGGCAGTTTCTTTGTTTCCATTATCCAATTATATATATAGTGAGGATAAAAAGATTTAACCCAACACTTACCATAGATAACGGCATACTGGAACGACAAAAACAAAAGATGCAATATTTCCATGTTGAATCTTATTGTTGCAAGTAAATGAGATACTTAACAAGGTCAGATCCATCGGTTCCATCTTAGTAAATGTAGAACACAGGTAGCATGGCCTAGACAATTGGGGTGGCGGAGGGATGTCGAGAAAGTACTTTATGGATAATCGATAATCCTGGAGTAATATTATCATTGGAAATGGGGAAACATCACCAAAGTAATTAACATGAAAGAATGTAAAAATTAATAAACAGTAAGGATGTGAAACTACTCCAATTGGTTCTCAGAGAGATGATAATTTCCCACAATTATCATTTGTCAACCTTGCCCTCCACCACTGCAGTTAACAACCTTCCCTCTTGGTTCATCTTTGGCTCATTCATGTGGCTGGTCTAGATGTGAACACATCTTTCGCCATGCCATATGTATCATCTTTAACGTGTGTTAGGTTTTACACCGAAATATTGTAAAATGTGTTCATGTTTGTACTGGCTGTCCTACTTTCATCTGTGACAATTGACCAGTTATTTTCCTAATCCTTTATTTTTATATAGTTGCAACAAAAGAATAGGCTCTGATTAGTGATATAAAATTACAAAATATGAGAAGGAAATGAACCACTGTTTACCACAGATGATGGCAGGATGGCATGGGAAAACTAAATGAACATGAACACAATATTCATCACAATTTTCAGATCTTGGCTCTTTATCATCAACAGAAAAGATTGAAGATTGGTACTGCAGGCCAATAGTGATCATTAAGTGTCACACATGTTGGGGAATCAATTCAACTAGTCAAAAGGAAGTGTGGGTGGTAAATTAAAGAGAATACAAAAGTTTTGTAGAATTAGTTAATATATATTAGTAACAATGGAGTAGGAAGAAATGCCATGAGACAATAATTACATGGAAAGAAACCAACTCGCCCAAATTGAATGGTGTAGGACAGCAATAATAATAATAATAATAGTATTAATAATTCTGGCTATGTTTTTCTTCAAGAAAATAGAACCCTGTGACTGAGGTAATACTGTCACCCATAGGCAATATTACCACACTAATGAAGGTTACAACCATTGCAGTTGGACTGGATGTGGTGATTGTCTGTGTGGAACAACAGTAATATCAGTCGGAACATTAATCACAAAAAGAAATTAATAATAATAATAATAAAAAAACCCCGAGGCATGTAGGAGAAACAAAATATAAGGTAAAAGATAAATAAAAAATAAAAAGTAAAAGTACGTTTTGAAATATATAAAATATTAAGGAAGGATAGGGAAATATGACCCAACATATACCACAGATGGCGACAGCTGGGAAAGACAAACACACTAAAAGAAACACAAGTGACGTTATATTTTGGTAGTTGATCTTATTGTTGTAAGAAGTGAGCCACCAGGCGGAGTTAGATGTACACACAGTGATATCCACCTGGTGAATGAAGGTGACATGGTATGGCCGTAAATGGTGGAGGGGGGAGAAATTACTGAATTAATAATGCTAGGGTATATTTTCCTTGGAAGTAGTGGCACATCACCATCATAATTAATGTGTGAAGATATAAATATTTAAAAAATTACAAAACTTTAAGAAGCAATAAGTCCTGGATCTACTCAGGAAGACTTATTGGAGATTGAAGTGTGGAGGATATCTGGTGTCAAGGATATTCTTATAGGATAGTTCCCATCTATGTAGTTCAAAGAAGGATGTGGTGCCAGGGAAAACTCTGATTGCCCTAACTGAGAAACAGTTATGGAGATTATGGAACTGGCATGTTTTGCAACTGGATAGTGTAGTGGAAGCACTTTGTGTTCCTTTGTAAGTCTTAGGGGTTTGAAAATATTG
This sequence comes from Vandiemenella viatica, assembly GCA_031002005.1. Taxonomy (NCBI): domain Eukaryota; kingdom Metazoa; phylum Arthropoda; class Insecta; order Orthoptera; family Morabidae; genus Vandiemenella; species Vandiemenella viatica. Next base: position 7,678 of record JARYHS010009120.1, on the reverse strand, counting down.
GCACTGGTTTGTGACATCGTTGGCACCACATCTGTGGCCACAGAAATGTGAACCCCAGAGGGCACTTGGTGTGCTCAGTGGTAGGCACAAGGAGGATGGTCGGTTGCCGAGCGTGGAGTCGCGCAGTTGGTGGTGAACTATAGTCTGAATGTCTCAGTGTGAATGTGGTGGAAAATTGTACAAATACCTGAGCTATTTTAACTGGAACCTGTAACTTTGCAATTATCGAAGACTGATAAACATATTTGTAAAATTGGTGGCGTTGGAGGAGTGCATAAGGAAGACCAATTAAAATAGTTTTCATAAAATGACTGCAATAATTTCTTTCGTAGTTGTATTTAGTACTTCTGAATATTCTCAGTTGGAAACTGGGTGGCGGCCGTACATGGGTAACCTCAATCTTTAAGTGGAACTTTGGTAAGGTTTTAAACAGGGAACCTTATGTGAGAGTGAAAAGGTGAACAAGCATGATTGCAGGGGTCAGTGAATAGATAGATAGATAGATATGTTCACTTTGATCCCATGTGAGAATAATCTCGGGGATGTGGAACAGTACATACACTTATTAGTAGTGCCAATATTACTATATAATTGATAATATTATTATATTTTGACAACAAGTTAGCTACAACCCATTAGTATAACCAATATCTCCTGTAATCTACAAATACAACCCCGAGTTAATTAGTACTTATTATGTGGAACAGTGTATACACTTGTTACCAGCATCTAACAACCAGTTATTTTCTTACCAACCAGTTACCATGATAAGTTTCACTGTAATTTGCGACTACATATTATATCATGTTAGTTGCTATTTATATGGAACAGTACACACACCTATTAACATTATCAATTATATTACCAACAACTCATAAGCAGTCAATTACTTAAAAACCTGTTAGTATCATAATTTTTCACAGTAGTTTTTGAGTACATGCTGTCCCATGTTAGTTACTATATATGAATGAAATTTTGTAATCAGTGTAATTACTTCATTTGTCAAAAGTTTCAACAGAAAAAAAACCATATATCATTTTAGTAATTGTGGACAACTTTCTCACCTTCCCCTTCTATACACCATATATACTATTTTATCAATCATTCTTATTTATCAAATTCCAAGAAGAAAATTCTTTCACAGAGTAAAATGGGTTTTTTTCAGTTTGGACTTAAAGTAGTTGGGTTTTTGTAGATAACATTTAATTTCTGTTGGTAAGACATTGAATAAGGAAGCTCCAGTAAATGTTAACCCTTTCTGTACAATTGACAGTGATTTGTAATCCTTGTGAATATTATATTTATTCCTAGTATTATGGCTATGTATGTCAGCATTAAGATTGAAGTGTTCAGGATTTTCCACTACAAATGATAGTACGGAGTATACATACTATGCTGGCATTGTTAGTACACCCAGGTTTTTAAATAGATTTCTGCACGACCTCTGTGGGCTTGCTCCATAAATAGTTTTTATAGCACGCTTTTGCAATTTAAATACCCTCTGTGCTTGAGATGAGTTTCCCCAGAATGAGATGCCATAAGTGAGCAGGGAATGAAAATACACTCCTGGAAATTGAAATAAGAACACCGTGAATTCATTGTCCCACGAATGGGAAACTTTATATACAAATTCCTGGGGTCAGATACAACACATGATCACACAGACAGAACCATAGGCACATAGACACAGGCAACAGAGCATGCACAATGTCAGCACTAGTACCGTGTATATCCTCCTTTTGCAGCAATGCAGGCTGCAATTCTCCCATGGAGACGATCGTAGAGGTGCTGGATGTAGTCCTGTGGAATGGCATGCCAAGCCATTTCCACCTGGCGCCTCAGCTGGACCAGCGTTCGTGCTGGATGTGCAGACCGCGTGAGACGACGTTTCATCCAGTCCCAAACATGCTCAATGGGGGACAGATCCGGAGATCTCGCTGGCCATGGTAGTTGACTTACACCTTCTAGAGCACGTTGGGTGGCACGGGATACATGTGGACGTGCCTTGTCCTGTTGGAACAGCATGTTCCCTTGCCAGTCTAGGAATGGTAGAACGATGGGTTCGATGACGGTTTGAATGTACCGTGCACTGTTCAGTGTCCCCTCGATGATCACCAGAGGTGTACGGCCAGTGTAGGAGATCGCTCCCCACACCATGATGCCGGGTGTTGGCCCTGTGTGCCTCGGTCGTATGCAGTCCTGATTGTGGCGCTCACCTGCACGGCGCCAAACACGCATACGACCATCATTGGCACCAAGGCAGAAGCGACTCTCATCACTGAAGACGACACGTCTCCATTCATCCCTCCATACACGCCTGTCGCGACACTACTGGAGGCGGGCTGCACGATGTTGTGGTGTGAGCGGAAGACGACCTAACGGTGCGCGGGACCGTAGCCCAGCTTCATGGAGACGGTTGCGAATGGTCCTCTCTGATACCCCAGGAGCAACAGTGTCCCTAATTTGCCGGGAAGTGGTGGTGCGGGCCCCTACGGCACTGCGTAGGATGCGACGGTCTTGGCGTGCGTCCGTGCGTTGCTGCTGTCCGGACCCAGGTCGACGGGCACGTGCACCTTCCGCCGACCACTGGTGACAACATCGATGTACTGTGGAGACCTCGTGCCCCACATGTTGAGCAATTCGGCGGTACGTCCACCCGGCCTCCCCACTATACGCCCTCGCTCAAAGTCCGTCAACTGCACATACGGTTCACGTACACGCTGTCACGGCATGCTACCAGTGTTAAAGACTGAGATGGAGCTCCGTATGCCACAGCAAACTGGCTGACACTGACTGTGGCGGTGCCCAACCGCTGCGCAGCTAGTGCCCTTCGACGGCCAACACTGCTGTTCCTGGTGTGTCCGCTGTGCCGTGCGTTTGATCATTGCTTGTACAGCCCTCTCGTAGTGTCCGGAGCAAGTATGGTGGGTCTTACACACCGGCGTCAATGTGTTCTTATTTCAATTTCCAGGAGTGTATGCAAACTATTCTAACTTTCTGGTTTCTATATTAGTTATTCTAGATATTACCCTAAGTGAAAATGTTGCAGAATTCAATTTTTTAAGTTGTTGAATATGCTGTTTCCAGTTCAATTTGTTATCTATACATACACCCAGGAATTTTGCGAAACTGCTTTCATTGATTGCTTTTCCTTCTGATATCACATTATAGCTGTCCTTTGTTTTATTTTTTGTAACAAACTGAAGTAACTGTGTCTTTTCTACATTAAGTATTAGTTTGTTGGCATTAAGCCACCTGTTAATTTTCTTTATAGCATCATTTGATGTGTTTTCGAGGTTTTGTGCTGATGGGTCTTTCAACGATATGCTAGTATCATCTGCAAAGAGCACCATGTGTTCATTATCACCTAGTATATGTGGGAGATCATTTATATAGATTAAGAACAGCAGAGGGCCAAGAATTGAACCCTGAGGCACACCACATTTAACTATACCCATTCTGAGTTTATAACATTTCCTGTATTAGAATCTTTCAGTGATACACATTGCTTTCTATTTTCCAGGTCCTGGCTTACCACTAACTCCATAGTGGTCTAATTTACCTAGTAGAATCTCATGGTCAACACAGTCAAAATCCTTAGCAAGATCACAGAATATACCTAGGGAATTTAATTTTTTATGTATTGATTCCAGTATGTTGTTTACAAAAGCAAAAATTGCTGAATCTGTTGAAACGCCTTGTCTAAAACCAAACTGTACTTTACTGAGTAGGTCATTCTTTTGTAGATGTGCATACACCCTTCTGTAATTTGCTTTTTCAAAGATTTTTGAAAATGCTGATAGAAGTGAAATGGGTCTGTAATTCTCAATCTTTGAGGTATCACCCTTTTTATAAAGCAGTTTGATTATTGACTTCTTGAGTGAGTCAGGGAAGATACCTTCTTCAAAAGAACTATTACAAATATGACTGATAACTCTACTAATGCTGGTGTTACATTGTTTAACTACATGGGTTGAAACCTCATAATAACCAAATGACTTTTTATTTTTGAAGGATTTAATAATTTTTTCAATTTCATTTTGACTGGTAGGAAATAGAGACATAGGTGCTGTTTTTGGTGACAAGGATTTAAGTATTTCTATAGCATCCATATTCCCAATATATTTTCCTTTTATTTTTTCAGCAACTGTTAAGAAGTAGTTATTTTAAACACTTCGTACATTAGAGGGGTCATTTACAAGTTTATCATTAACACTTATAGATATAGGTTTATGTTCAAGGGATGATTCAGTTGTTTCTCTTTTAATAATGTTCTGAACACTTTTTATCTTATTATCTGAACTACTAATCTCATCGTTTATGGCCAAACGTTTAGATTCTTTTATTACTTTGGTTAAAATTCTACAGTAAGTTTTGTAATGTTGTCCGAGAAGCATATTATCAGTATTCCTAACTTTTACATATAATTCCCTTTTATGTCTGCAAGATGTTTTAATACCAACTGTAACCCAATTTTTGTTTACTCATTTTTGACCAATTGGAGCTAGTTTTGTAGGGATACACCTTTCGTAAATTTCCAAAACCTTTGGTGAAAGTAATTGAATTTATTGTTTACCCCTTTTAATTCATAACAAGCCACAAAACTGCAACAATGGGCTACATTGCTAGTATATAGTGTTTGCCTGTGGTCATTCATTCTGATGGCAAGTGGGTTCGTAGTGAGGCTTATATACAAGCTGGTGCTATTGAAACATGTGAGTTGATATATGAGGTGTGTTGTGGTGCAATTAGCATGTCTAATGATAGTGAATGTTGGAGTAGGTGGTGATAGCTGGGTGCATGTTGCATGTTTTATAGTGTGGTCTGTTGCATGGGAATGATCCTTGTGGTAGTTTGCGGGAATTTCAAGATGGATATTTATAAACTGGGTGGTCTGCTGAATCATATGCATTGGGCAGGGGAGAATGGCGTGCATCCACGAAAAGGATTGTAAGAAGCATGCCCACAACGAAGGATTAGGATAATTGACTTGAGACCAGGGAAGAATTGGGTAATGAAAGCGGGGCTGCAGTTAGTTTCAAGGGGTACGGCATTGGAGTGGTTGTGCAGAGGATGTGCTGTAACATGAGAGATTTCTTTGTGTACTTGGTTAGTGGGGAAGCTGCGGGAGATGAGACCTGTGTATTGGGAAAGGGAGTCTTGATCGGAGCAGATGTGTCTGCCACAGATAGCCAGACTTAATGGAAGGGACCGAGCGTGGTGGTGTAACGGTTAGTGTTCTGGCCTCGCATTCGGGACAACGGTGGTTCTAATCCCCGTCCGGGCATCCATATTTGGGTTTTCAATGGTTTCCCAAATCACTCCAGGCAAATGCCCGGATGTTTCCTTCAAAAGGCCATGGCCAAATTCCCTCCCATTCCATGCCCCCCATCCTTTCCCGTCTGTAAAGACCCTGCTGTTAAGAGACATTAAGCAGTTGAAAAAAAAAAAGAAAATGTACGGAAGGGAACATTTGGTGTGGGAGAGATGGTAACTGTTAAAGTGAAGATACTGTTGAAGATTTGTAGGTTTGATGTGAATAGAGGTAAGTAGGTGCCCATTATGTAAGGAAACATCAATATCAAGTAACGTAACATGGCTGTGGGAGCTTGTCCATGTAAAGTTGATGGAATGGTTGTTTAGGGAGTTGAGGAAGTCTGTGATTCTCTTTGTGCATCCGGATCATAAGAATATCATCTATATATCTGAACCACATAAGAAGTTTAATGGAAATATTGTTTAGGAATTGTTGTTCCAGGCAGCCCAGGAACAGATTTGCATAGGATTGGGCCATGCGAGTGCCTATAGCAGTGCTGCGTATCTGGTGATAAATTTGAGAGTTCAAGGAAAATTAGTTCTTTGACAGAATGAGCTTTGCCAAGGAAATAAGGATGGATGTCTTGGGAAGGCTGGTCGGAGATTGCATTACATTTCCAAGCAGTGTTCCATGGTACTGAGGCCTTGGCTGTGGGGGATATTGTTGTAAAGTGAAGTGACATCTATGGAGACCAGGAGGGAGTCTGGTAGTAGAGGAATGGGGCTGTGGAAAGCCGTTCGAGGAAGTGTGGGGTATCTTTCATGAATGAAGGGAGTTTCTGTACAAAAGGCTGGAGGTGCTGATCCACAAGAGCTGAAATCCATTCAGTAGGTGACCCATATGTCACAACTTTAGGTCACCCCGGATTTCCAGTCTTGTGGATCTTGAGAAGAAGGAACAAGTTGGGGATACAGGGATTCTGCAGAGTAAGGAGGGACAAAGAGTCCTTGCAAGGGGCCTTGGAGGTCTAGGAGAGAGCAATATCAAAGTAGTAGGATCTGTAGGATGTGGAAGGTATGTAGTGGTGTCAGAGAGCTGTCTCAAAGCTTCAGCCTTGTAGTCATTGTTGTTGAGCTTTTGTCAACTGGGAGAATGATGATGTCCCTATTCTTAGACAGTTCTCTCATGATGTGGGTTTCAATAGAACTGAGAGTGGGAAATGAAGTTGAGAAAATATTTTTGAGGACAGGTTGAATGTGAAGAATTCCTGGAACATAAGGAGGGGGTGGTGGTGAGGAAGGAGAGGTGGGTCTAGTTTGGATGGAGGTTTGAACTGCTCTAGGCAGGGCTCAGTCTCATCATGCCGAATATCACTACCATCCATCGTAGCAAAGTGGTAAGGTCACTGGAGAGTGTGGCAGAACACTAAAGAGTCCCGGACCAAAGCGGCATGATTAGACTTCGGGGTTGTAGAAAATGATATATATATATATATTAACTATAATGGCAAGTGATGGGTATATGAGTGTGAGGAAGGTTAGTAGTATCTGAGATTGAGTGTATCTAGGGCATGTTATAGGCCAATCCCTTCCTCCGGAGTTCAGATGGGGATGTTGTTTCAGAGAGTACTCCGATGGCTCTAACTGTGGTTAGCTACAGGGTAGTATTGATTTTGGAAATAATCTTTTTGTCTGTGGCCATTAATTCTGATGGATAACTGCTTTGTGGTGAGGCCAATGTAAGAACTCTGATGTCGTACAGGTGACATGGCCCTGTGACGATCTTGCTTTGATTCTGTCCCCCTTACATTACTGATAGCGATGAACGAATTGCCAGTTCATCATACTCTGCTGCAGTCATCATCCAGTGAATGAAAAACTTTTAGAAGAACTTTGACTGTGAAACGTCCATGTGTAACTGGAGAAGTGTGTCTTACAGAGGAAGAAAGGGCATTTTCAAAATGGTTGTAATTGTTAGTCCACAAATTAGGAAAATTTGCTCCTGGGAAGACTAATAAGCAGCAACTATGGGACTTCCAGGATTGCTCACCTTATGTATCTTATATTTTATCCCAAAATCTAATTTTGTTTTGGTATTTTATTTATCTTTTACCTTTTTTACTTTTTTATGTGCCCTCTTTTTTTATTTTATTTCAGTTAATTTCTTTCCATGATTAATATTTCAACTCCCTACCCATTACCACCACCACTACCACCACCACCACCAATTTTAGTTCATCTGTAACAGTCAAATCCATCATTGATATGTTGGTTTTGTCTGTGGGTTTTTGTGTTATCATAATCACAAGGTTCCATTATCTTGAAGAAGAAGAGCACTGTCCAAAATATTATTAATATTATTATTCTGTTGAATGTTTTTTTGTTGCTGCTAGTTTTTCCTTCAACTTCAATGAGTGGTGGG